>MU223964.1:1982353-1996595 GCA_018584345.1 Thuja plicata | reverse complement strand
ATTAGTGAAAAGGAAGGTTTTACCTATTAGGAATAACAATCCACCAACACAAATAAGAGGGTGGGGGGGGGGGGTTGAATCAGTTGTGAGATAGATTATTAAATATTAAACTTTATAAACAAAACTTTCATCCAAATGATAACACATTAAATGCCAACAAAATAACAAAATCCTTTATTGTCAAGGAAACCTTGTTAAAGGTAAAACCCTAGTGGGATTTAGCACCCACAAATAATGTACTAAGAGAATAGTATCCCTGTTAAAAGATTTATCCTTTTTAGGAGCTTATTATATCATTAGAGTACATAGTCCCTATTAAAGGATAGATCCTATTAGGAGTCAAGAATGATGGTGGGCTCATTGCCTAGGTACACTTCCTAAAAAAGGTTAATGCCACCCTGAAGGACTTATAGTATGAAACACAACTTTATATAGAAAATATACAATCCAGTGAAGTGTCTGATAGAAATTGTCTTTGACTAGTTAGTTCAAATGAAGTACAATAAACATATCCTGTACTATACATCTAGCAGACAATCAAGCTTTCAACTTCCACACTTCTTTGTTTCTTCATGCACACACACACTCTCACATATTTTCAAAAGAAAAGATCTCTCATCTATATCCTATTACAATAATTGATTAGGTCATCCAATTTAGATTTCCCAATATACAAATAATTATTTAACCCCTTTCTAAGATACACACAGTACCTCAAAAAAGTATACAAAAATTAAAATACATCAGATATAATCCAAGATCCATAATCTATGCTCACAATCCACAATACACTCTACATCTCTGAAGTTGGCCCCAAATAGGTCTCCTCTAGAATAAACACCACAACTGACATAATCAATACTCATAGGACTTGAAACCCATAACAAAAATTCCTAAACATGTCTTATATTATTCCTTAAGCTCACATAACTTGAATTATCATCACCTGTAAGATATACTCAAAACATAGTGACTCTCTTTGTCAATCATCACTCTCATAGTCTAGAAACTAGTCTTCACCAAAACATCTGTAACTCATCCAATATGAAATATTAAGACAAGGGACCTTAGAAATAAGATCATCATATATAATTCTACATATCCCCATCTTCACTCATTTTGATTCATCTGTACAATATTCATACACTTCTATCAGTCACCATATAACAATAATAACCAGTCTGTTCTTCCTCCACATAAACATATGTTGACATCAGTGACAAAACATGAATGCCAAAAAAATCAGTAGTAGCCAATTCCAACATCATCCAACATTATCCCCCTTTGGCATTGATGGAAACATATGGGAAAATCCATCAACCCAAAAGTGCTCTCTCTCAATACAAACTTCTAAATATCCTTAGCACAATTCTCCCTAAAATAGTAGGTATTTTCACATAGAATCTCTCCCCCTTTGACAATAATGGAAAAGGGTGCCATAACTATTCATCAATCTTCTGTTAGGTGTATATTTTTCAAATCTTCATGTCTGTAATAATCAGGTGCAACATCACCCAAATATGTTCTATAGTATTCCTGCGACCACCCCCCTGAGGAGTAGATCCATGCATCAAGTCCACAAAGTGATATAGATTTGAAATCCACTAGAATGATGCATTCCTGCATCAATTAATTACCATAGGGAGGGGTTCTCACTCAGGGCATGCTTCTAAGATACTCAAAAGCATATTTTGGCAAAGGTTTCTTAAATATATCTTCTATTTGTTCCTTTGTGCTAAAATACTCCAATATGATCTCCTTCTCTACTACCTTGTCTCTCAAGAAATGATACTTCATAGAAATATGTTTAGTCTTTGAATGCATTAAAATATTCTTTGACATATCCATTGTGATAGTGTTATCACAATGGATAACCACTGGCTCTTCAAAAATTATTCTAATGTCCTTCAACATTTGTTTCATCCAAACAAATTGTGTACAATTTATAACAGCAACAACATACTCAGATTTAGTAGTAGACTGGGCTATACAACCGTGCTTCTTAATTAACCAGGAAACCAACCTTTTTCAAAGGAAAAATTATCCTCCACTTGTACTCTTTCTATCATCCACACTAACTGTTCAATCAGCACCAGTATAAGCATGTAATATAAAGTCATCAAATTTTTCATACCATATACCATACTCTATTTTCCCTTTCAAGTATCTGAAAATTCTTTTCACAACAACAATGTGTGTCTCTTTATGATCTTCTTGATATCTTGCCACAATTCCAACTGGATTGGAAATATCTGGTCTAGTGTGAGTTAGATATTGTATACCTCCAATCATTGATCTATGCTTTTTATGAAAGATGCTCTGAGTTTCATAACTATTAGTAACTTTATAACCAATTACCATAGGTGTCCCAACAGGTTTAAAATCTCCCCTTTCAAATTTATTCAACATTTCCTTAAGATACTTGGTCTGAGATATAAACATACCATTCTTGTTCTGATTAATTTGTAAACCAAGGAAAAATTTCATCTCACCAATCATTGACATTTCAAATTCATTTTCCATCTCTTTAGAGAACCTTTTACTCATTTCATCATGACCTCCAAAAAGGATATCATCAACAAAAACTTCTATGATTAGAATTCCATCTTCACCAATTCTTAATTATAAATTACTATCTGCATTACCTTTTCTAAAACCAAGATGAAGTAGATACCTATATAGTCTTTCATACCATGCTCTCGGTGCTTGTTTCAATCCATAAAATGCCCTCTTTAGTTTACAAACCATGTCTTCATCTTCTGTCAAAGGAAATCCATTAGGTTTCTCTATGTATACCTCTTCCTCCAAATCTCCATTCAAAAATGTATATTTCACATCCATATGATATACCTTAAATTCTTTATGTGCAACATAAGCAAGAAATAATCTTACTGCTTCTAACCTAGTAACATGAGAAAATATCTCTTGAAAGTTTGTGCCTTCTTGTTGTGAGTAGCCTTTACAAAATAGTCTAGCCTTATTTCTTACCATTGTTCCTTCCTCATCCATTTTGTATCTAGAAGCCTATTTAGTTCCTATTACATTCTTGTTTTTAGGCCTTGGAACCAATTCCCAAGTGTTGAATTTCTTTATCTGTTCCAATTCCTCTTGCATATATTTAGTCCAAGATTCATCTCTACATGCTTCATCAGTAGTTTTCAGTTCAACTTGAGAAATCAAACAAATTTCATCTCCTAGTTTTGATCTTATCATCATTCCACTATTTTCATCACCAATGATTTGATCTTCAAGATGGTTCTTCTTAATATACCTCAGAGTCTTAGGATTTTCAGTAAGCTCATTTGATTCATCTTCGATCTCATTATCAATCTCCAAAGGTTCTGTAGGATCAATAGTGACCTCCTTAATTTCTGCAATCTGACCACAGTCACAAATTATCTCTTGAATCTAAAACCTTTCATCTATCCTCACATTAGCGTTCTCAATCAACTTCCTCAATATTAGATTGAACCATTTATAGGTTTTTCTCTTAGTAGAATAACCAAGGAAGATACCTTCATCACTTATAGCATCAAACTTCCCTATCTCATCATCTCTCTTGATATAACATTTACTTCCAAATATTCTAAAATATTTTACTATAGGAGCATGATAAAACCATAATTCATAAGGAGTCTTACTTGTACCTTCTCTAATTTGAATTGTGTTCAAGGTGTACACAACAGTACCAACAACTTCTCTCCAGTGAACATGTGATACATATCCTTCCAAGAGCATAGTTATGACAACATCTAATATTTTTACGTTCCTTTTCTTTGCTATCCCATTTTGTTGTAGTGTCCTAGGAGCATATGTCTATCTATATATTCCATGCTCTTCGCAGTGGGTATTGAACAAGTCTAAAGTAAACTCACCACCTCTATCTAGTCTCAAAATTTTTATCTTCAAGCCTGATTCATTCTCAACTTTTTCTTTAAATATCTTGAACTTTTCAAATGCCTCATATTTATCTCTCAAGTATGTAACCCACATCATCCTAGAAAATTCATCAACAAAAAGTATAAAATACCTCTCACCATAGTAAGATCTTGTTATTGTAGGACTACATAAATCTGTATGTACCAGATCCAACTTCCCTTTCAAAGAGTAAGATTTTCTTTTAAAACTGCTTCTAGTCTGCTTCCCCATAACACACTCTCTACACATAGTGTTAGATGGTTTCACAAACTTAGGAAGATCTTGTTATCACTATCAAATTTTTCCTGGTTCCATGGTTAGTTGCAAGTGGCTTTAGGCCTATTTATTCATGCTTTAGGTTTCTGGTCTTAAACCCTTGTTTCATTTCATGCATAAAACCCTAAAACCCTAAGTCTTTGTGGCCTATTATATTTTCATGTTACCTTTTTCTTGCCACTTAAGACTTATTAGCCCATGTGCCTTTTGTCTTGTCTCCTAATCTCGCAATAGAGATCACATATTCCATTTAGTCTAGCAACTTGGCGCATCATGACTATCTCTTAATCTCGTGATGGAAGGGAATATGCTTTAAGTGCTATGAGATTAAGCGCAATGGTTCTCTCCAAGTCTCATAATGTTTGCAGTTAAGTCCATAGAATCTAGATATTTGACGAGAAAGGAGGGACTTAACAGTTTATGCTTGTCTCTAAATATTGTAAGGTGGCAGTTAAGTTTTAGAAAATATGAAGATCTAGCGAGGGCCATTGATGTTGATTATATTAGAGGGATAGCACTAGATCTCATAATTTAAGCCAGGTCAAGTGAAGTATTTAGAGATTCAGAGATAGCTTTGTCTTTGAATCTCAAGATCAAACTATAGTTAAGTATTATGTTTTGATATTGAACGAGGACTTTTGATCATGTTTATGATGTGTGGCCATCGCTAAATCTCAGGATAAACCATGGGTTAGGCCAAGCAGTTGGTGACTCATAGTGTTGTCATTGAATCTCACATTGGGACTATGGTTAAGTAAAGATAAGTTAATGTGCAGTTTAGTTATTTTTAATCTGACGGTGGGTGTTATGCCTTGATAGGGAAGATAATCAATGTTTAATGTTCAACGCAATGTGCCTACTCAACATGTAGCTATGCTGAGGTCACCTGTTCTAGGTTTTCAAAGGATGTTAAAGGCAGATAAGTTTGAGCAGATCTAATAGATGACATTTGGACTTAATGCCTAAGACGATCAACTAATAATGATAAAGGCATCGTGACATGATGCCACCTGCCCGATAAGATAGTCAGAGCCCAAGTAACTTAAAGAAGATCTATGAATCATTTTTAAAGTTGGAAAAGGTTCAAATCTTGATTGTTTATGCCATATTACATGCCACCAATGACTGTTATAACTGATATTTTAATTTTCAAATATATTTCTCAAAGTTTTCATGGTGGTGGACTAAGATTTTTGTTCCTGGTCATTAATGCGTTGATCTGATTTTATGGGTCATCTTTGTCGAGCTGTAGAATGGTGTTTGGATAAGGTTTGTGTAGCTCAAAATGTTTTTATGTTCAAAATTGACAGTTGGGGTTTCTGATCAGATTCATAAACCTTATAGCAATGCTTGGTATTTTCTGTATTTATGTTGGTTTTCTCTCTGCATCATGGTGCTTGGGAAATTAGACTTCATGGTACTATTCTTCACATCCCAAGAAGTATGGCTACAGATCAAATCAGGTTGCACATATTGAAGTGAAGATAGGGTTACAACTTGATGATAGGGTAGCTAGATAAATTGAATGTATTTATTGTTATAAACCCTAACCCTAAATGATCCAAAGCTTGTTGCGATTCCTGTTCTTATAAAGGGATTTTCAAGATCATATATTAGGGGCTGGAAAATTGGGAAAGTAGAGAGCATTAGGTTTCTTGCTTGTTTCCAGTCTAGGATATAGCAGATGTTTTGAGACTGTATTAAGACATAGTATAAAGTTCTTATTATATTTTTCATATTATTGTATTGTGTATTTTCTTAGTCATATTATTATAGAAACTTTGATTTATCATACTTAATATAAGTTTTCTCAGATTTTAAGTCTCTCCTTTGTGTTATCTTCTGAGTTTTGAGTTTTATGACTTATTGCATAAGATTTTCTTATGTATATGTTGTATTATATAAGTCTTTGATCCAAGATCAAATTAAAATGTTTTGGATATAACATAAGCTCATTTGGTTATCTACATAAGGATATTATAAGTAGTGTGTGGTATGGGATATTTATGTTTATGGTCAGGAGTCTTTGACCAGTAGGTTGGTTTCAGTTTTTAGTATTTGTATTGAGGAGTTTCCCAATGGATAAGGCACTGATCAAGAGCTAGTATATTCTTTTGAGATATATGTCTAACAGGTTTGGCTATATTCTGCCCATCATTTTAAAAATCAAAACCATTTTAGTTCCCTTTATGTTTTGTGGTTGTTGGTTGCTATCCTACATGGTAATGGAGAGTAAATGAATGTGGTTAGAATTTAGTACTTTCTTATCATTATCTATTGTTTAAATCCAGAGTTATAAGGAGTTTTAAAGAGTTGAATTTTTGTCTTGATTAGGTGTACTTGACTTGGTTTTGTAGTGCCAGAATTGCAGAGGGCAATCTTGTCCCTATAGTTGGTCCAAGTACTTTGCAAAGCTTTCATACTTGGAGATAACCACTCCTAACATCAGTCTCAAGGTATATTAGTTGCTATCAAAGCATAACATTTTCAAACACCAACAAAATGATGACTCTACTAGGGAGAGATATATAAAACCTATTTTGAATCTCTCGCACAATTTTTAAAATTAATACCCATTTGAATTAGCTTATCCGAGTTATAGAGTCATGTTTTTCAAAGAGATATTCCTCATATTTTAAGAGTGAGTCAAGTTTTCTTGTCTATCATTTCATATTATCTGAAAGTCCTTGTTCTCAAAGTAATACATATACTATCTCACATGTGGTGAGTGGCGACTCCGAGTTCTCTAATTTGCACCAATGTGCATGATTGAATAAAGGCTACAAAGGAAGAAGGTGGACTTGTAGTGATAGATCCAACATATGTTTTGGAATCCTGTGACTATGAGCATAGTCAAGAGAGGAATTTTAATGAGACCCTATTAGGGGTGTGTTGTGAGTTTTCTGATTTAAAGAAGGTTAGAATTGGGAAGTAGTTCTCATTTGATTCAAATATTTTCCTCTACAAATAGGTGGCGACTCTATCAAATTTTTTGAAGATGATTTGGAGGTGACTCCAAATCAAGGTTTTGAAAAAACTTCACCACATCCAGGTAATTTTTTTTCATTGGATAGTCTTTTGTTCCATAGAAAAAAGTTCTTAAAATTTTCCCTTTTAAGTGATCAACACTAATTGAGAGGGAAGGAAGAGGAAATTTGTAACCATCTTGCCTATTAAGATGTCACAAATGTATAGAAATAGGTTGTATGGGGCTATAAATTTCAATGGCATCCCTGGTTACCCACATCCTATTCCATCACAAGTTATATATTACTTGTCTAAGTTCAGTGGTATGGGTGAGAAATCAACTGAGACACATCTAGAGTGGTTTATTCATTTGATGCAACACTGTGACATTGCACATGAGGATGTATGGATAATTTTTTTGTTGTTAAATATCTAGTTGAGGATGATAGGGATTGGTTTATAGGATTACCTCATGGTTCAGTAGGATCTATGGATGAACTAGTGGATTGTTTCAAGAGGTAGTATGGTGACATATACTTTAGGCATTCTACTATGTCCAGATCTGGAGTACCTTTGCCAAATTCAAATGTTGATGAGGAATATCTTGAAAAGGAACAAAAGTTGCAAGAACAAGGGATATAAGAGGTTATTTTGGTGTTTCAAAAAAGAATAAAAAGAGAGGTGGGAGAATCTTCACTTCTTTTTAACAAAAGTTTTTTTGCTACAACGAGGGATTATGATATTATTTTTTGTCCTCAAGAGTCTTTTTGGGTTCGTGTATTTGTGGCCCTTTGTTTTCCTAGTTCAACTAATTGGTCAGTTTCATTGAGAAAATATATTTTGAATAGACCAGGGGTGGATAGAGGATATTGAGGATCCTAAATATGAGGATATTGAACATAGGAGAGATCAAATCAGCCAAAGGAAGTGCATATTGTTTTTAAACAAAAAGGTAGGAATGATAAAAGACGAATCAACACTTTTGTTTTATGAAAATTTTTCTAATGCATAGAGTGAGCTTCCAGTGGATATTTATCTTCTAGAGTTTACATATATTGAGTTATTTATAGAAATTTGTGTGCCTACATCAGTCAATTGGTCTACATCCTGTAGACAAGAAGAGGTTGAACATACCAGGAAATGGATACAATCAATTCAAGAACCTAAACCTAAAAATGTACCTGATGATAACTTTAGTGATGCTGACTCTGAAGTTGACAATGAAGTAAATTAATATCAAGATGATGAATGTGAATCTATAGTGGAAAATGTTCCTGTTAAATCTATAGATTTTTCTTCCTATCAGCATGATATTGCAGTTCACTTGTCTCAGTCTAAGGAATACTTGTGCAAAGACCAAGAGGATAATTATGCTACAGATGTATGTTTCTGTGATGATTCCTTTGCAGTCAATGAATTGAGCCATGAAGTTTCAATTTCAAATGTTGAGAATCTCGAATTTGAGATTACACATGAAGTTGTACCTAGTGATGATGATATTGAGAATGATGGAAAAAAAAAATGAAAATGATCCTCCCTCTCAATATGTTGCAGAAGATGTTTGTAGTCAACAAGAAGATAATGATTTCATAAATGAAGATGCTGCTAGTGACTACATATTAGAGGTGGATGTAAGTGATGATAGTGGTTCACTTCACAGTGAAATTATTTTTGAGTTTTTGTTTTATGAATATCTGAGATATTCAGGGTAGGATAGCTCTGAGTCCTTACACCCAACACACATTGATTTTGACAAGGAATGTATATCAGATGGAAAAGATTGTGATATGTGTGTTTCTGATTCTCTGTGTACTTTTGTATCATTAGGATACAACAAGATTGAGTATGATTTATCAGATGGTGAAAGCATCAGTGTTCTTTCACATTCAAAGGATGAAGAGGTTCCTCACATAATTTTGAATACTACTTGGGATGATTATGTGGATTATGAGTCTTTTTCAAATTCTAAGTCATTCATTAAACCACTACAGGATGATCATTCAATTGCTCCAAGTGTGCAGATAACTGATGAATGTGTTGATGTGTGCTCTCCCTCCAAAAAACAAGATGATGGTTTGTAGAAGGTTGATCATGAACAAGTGAGTTCTTTAGGGAAATCTAATATGGATATCCAAACTAGTGATAAGATACATGATGATTACTTTGTTGAAGAGAAGAGTAAGGATCATGACATGTAGTTTTCATGTTTTGAAATTGATAATGCCGAGTCTTGTTCTTATCCAAGTTTTGATATGTTTCCTCTTATAGAAGGTAAGAATGACACATAGGTGGTCCTTGATATTTATTATGAGCTTGATCCTAAAGTTTCCTAGTAGGTTGTCTCGTATCCTATGGAGAATGTGTTAGATCATGTGCCAATTTATGAGTTTCCTCAATATTTGCATGAAGTTCAGTGCGATAGTGTTTCCTCTGGTGTGAAAACTTTTGATGTGGGTGGATCCAATTTTGTTGACTCTAGAAATATGGCAGAGGATGAATGTTTTTCTCAACTTGATGATATTTTTCCAAGATATGGCATGGGTTTCAATACTGATAAATATTGCATTGGGTCTAATTTATCTTTACCAAATGAATGCAACAACAGTATGCCACATGTTTTACATTTTAATTTTTTACTTGGTTTCCACATAAGCTCAACTGATAGATATGGTGATAAATTTTTATGTGTTGAGCTATTGGTACATAACAGTAGGTCTGATCAGATAGATGAAAGTGGTTTTGTTAGCTTGTTTTCAGTACAAGGAGCAGAGAATTTTGTTTTTTACAGAGGTAAGATGGATCAGAAATTCTGCTGATGGCCTTGGGTCATTAGGCTTGGTTTGAATTATTTTAAATCAGTGAATAAGGAAGCAAAGATGAATATTTTTGTTGTTAGTGAGTTTGTATATATTTTATTTGCTTTAGTTCTTTGCTGTAGGTTTGTTTCCTTTTTGTTAGTGGTTTGCTTGTCCCTGAGATTCTAGAATCTAGCGTTGAACCTGCATTCAACCTTACCTAGTCAGAGCCACTATTAGCATTGTCAAATTTTTCATGGTTCTATGGTTACTTGCAAGTGGTTTTAGGCCTATTTATTCATGTTTTAGGTATCTAGTCTTAAAACCTTGTTTCATTTCATGCAGAAAACCCTAAAACCCTAAGTATTTATGACCCGTTATATTTTCAAGTTACCTTTTTCTTGCCACTTATGTCTTATTAGCCCATGTGCCTTTCATCTTGTCTCCTAATCTCACAATTGAGACCAAACATTCCATTTAGTCTAGCGAATTGGCATGACTTGGATATGTCTTAATCTCGTGATGGAAGGGAATATGCTTTAAGTGTTCTGAGATTAAGCATAGCGGTTCTCTTCAAGTCTCATAATTTTTGTGGTTAAGTCCATAGCATTTGGAGATCTGGTGAAAAAGGAGGGACTTAAGAGTTTATTCTTGTCTCTAAATCTCATAAGGTGGCGGCTAAGTTTTAGAAAATCTAGAGATCTGGCGAGGGTCGTTGATGCTGATTAGATCAGAGGGCTAGCGTTGGATCTTGTAATTTTAGCCAGATCAAGTGAAGTATTCATAGATTCAGAGATAGCTTTGTCTCTGAATCTTGAGATCAAACTACAATTAAGTATTGTGTTCTGATATTGAGCGAGGACCGTTGATCATGTTTCAGATGTGTGGATGTCATTGAATCTTAGGATAAAATATGGGTTGGGCTAGGCATTTGGAAACTCATAGATAGCGTTGTTGCTGAATCTTACAATGGAACCATGGTTAAGTAAAGATAAGTTAATGTATAGTTTAGTTATTTTTCATCTGAGGGTGGGCATTATGCCTTGAGGGGAAAGATAATCAATGTTTAATGTTCAAGGCAATGCGCCTACTCAACACGTAGCTATGGTGAGGTCACTTGTTCTAGGTTTTTAAAGGCAGTTAAAGGAAGATAAGTTTGAGAAGATCTAACAAATGATGTTTTTACTTAATTCCAAAGATGATTAGTAGATAATGATAAAGGCATCATGACAGTATGCCACCTATTTGATAAGATCATTAGAGCCTGGGTAACTTAAAGAAGATCTACGGCTAAGTTTTAAAGTTTGAAAAGGTTCAAATCTCGACCGTTGATGCCATATTTTGTGCCACCTATGATCATTATAATCGATATTTGAATTTTCAAATATATTTCTTAGAGTTTTCATGGCGGTGGACTGAGATTTTTGTTCCTGTTCATTAAAGCATTGATCTAATTTTCTAGGTCATCTTTGCACAACTGTAGAATAGTGTTTGGATAAGGTTTGTGTAGCTCAAAATTTTTTTATGTTCAAAATTGACAGTTGGGGTTTTTGATCAGAGTGATACACCTTATAGAAACACTTGGTATTTTTTGTATTTATGTTGGTTTTTTCTCCGCATCATGGTGCTTGGGAAATTAGACTTCATGGTACTATTCTTCACATCCCAAGAAGTATGGCTATAGATCAGATCAAGTTGCACAGATTGAAGTGAAGATAGGGTTACAACTTGATGATAGGGTAGCTAGATAAATTGAATGCATTTATTGTTGTAAACCCTAACCCTAAATGATCTAAATCTTGTTACAATTCCTGTTCCTATAAAGGGATTTTCAAAATCATTTAGCAGGGGCTAGACAATTGGGAAAGTAGAGAGCATTAAGTTTCTTGTTGTTAGGATTAAAAAGATAGAAATAAAAATTACATGTCGATTATAACCAATATCAGAGAACAATAAACCAAAATAGAAGAGAACACAAGACACAAATATTTAATGTGGTTCACCTAATCCTTGGGCTATGTCCACCAAACAACAAGTCCACTCTTATTATTATCCAGTGATTACAATATGATCATAATACACAATCCACTTACATATCAATTCCACCATAAAACATACATCATAATACAAAATCCTAAACCTAAGCTAATTTATACAATCTTTATGCCCCTTTAGGGTTAGAACAATTCAGGTCCATAAATTGGCCGAAAATAAGACTAAAAAAAGGTAAAACACTTTCCTAGATAGTACTTTCTTGATCAGTCACCACAATATAACACTTGCTTGTTTCCAGTCTAGGATATAAAAAATGTTTTGAGAATGTATTAAGACAAAGTAGAATTTTCTTATTATCTTTTGCATATTATTGTACTGTGTTTCTCCTTAGTCATATTGTTGTAGAAACTTTGATTCATCATACTTAATATAAGTTTTCTTAGATTTTAAGTCTCTCCTTTGTGTTATCTTCTGAGTTTTGAGTTTTTTGACTTATTGCATAAGATTTTCTTATGTATATGTGATGACATGTAACTGATTGAATGTTTGATAATGTTAAGTTGAAGATAATGCAAGGCATTAAATCAATTAATGGTTTGTATTGTCATTGATGTCAACTTGATATCATATGTACAGTCATGTACATAATGCCAGAGACTTCAGAGAATCAATGGAACAAAGGTTATGCTTTTAGCAATGCATAAAATTCAAGTATTCACTAAGTGATAGACAACACTGACGGAGTGCACACCATCAGTAAAGGCAAAGAACAAAAGTCATATTGATACCCGACGAGCAGAAGACAGTGTTTCCTGATGAAGAAAAATCACAGGATGCCCGACGAGCTGAAAATAGAGTTACCCAACGAGTAAAATCCATTGATGCTAGATGGACGGAGATCCCAAAGCTGTCTAGAGTCACACTGATAGAACTGATAGTTATCACCAACGACTAACTGTAGAGTTGACCGACAGAACAGAGAATTTAGAAAATGACAAAATATCTAGCTGGCAGAGCTTAAGGATAGACTTAACTAGTTATTTTATTTGTTTTATTCGACCAGAGTTAAGTAATTGATTTTAAGAAGATTTTTACAGTTGGAAAGAAGATAACTATGAGATAAATTAGGAGTTATGCTTTAAATTAGATTGGCTGGATTATTTTTCACGCCAAGAATCAAGAATCAAGAAATAGTGAATATCATGTCTATATAAGAGACAAGCATAATTCATTTCCATAATCACATACATGGAAAGGGGAGTGAATAGAAAGAGGATGATGAAGAGAAATTGATGAAGAATAACTTCATATAGTCCTGATCAATCAAGCTGAAGAAGAGCTAAAGAATTCTGCAGACACCGATGAATAGTGAAGCATATCATCACAGAGCATAAAGTGTGGAGCACAAAGAATTGAATTGATACATTGATAAGAGAGGTAATGTACTTAAATAGATTTGAAAATCTGCAATTCAAGTTGCATTAGAAACAGGTCATAGTGTTTCAGTTTAACCATTGAAGCATCAAGTCTCTTAACAGAGAAAGACTTAATAGTCTTCTATATATTGAGGTACATCCCAAGGAGTGCCGAAAATGTTGATTCATGAAAGTAGCACTGAAATTTCCTAAAGCCTATTGACATTCTAAGAAGAAGGATGATTCAAGGATGGTAGCAAGATTTTCCTAAAGCCTATTGATAGTCTAAGAAGGAGGCTGATTCAAGGATGGTAGCAAATAGATGCCTGATACTAAGTGACAACCTATATGTATAAAATCCTCTAACAAGGTCACACCTAACAGTGTGTTTTTAACATTTAACAGGGTTGGCTCCTAACAGGGCTCACTTCAGAAGAGTGAAAAATTGGGGTACCGGTCCCAGTGGTTTTTCCCTTAATAGGGTTTCCACGTTAAAATCTATGTGTTATGTGTGTATGGTTTATTAATTTACTATTTTACATTTCACATATGCATTTCTGGATTGATTAGTATACTTTCCATATTTACTAAGTGTCAGTAAATAAGTTTTGCTCCTTATCAGTTATCAAGGAGAATAAGGTCAGAAAAGGAGAAAGAGGGTCCCCTTGCAAAAGACCATGAGAAGCACCAAAAAGCTTTTGACGGTTCTCTATTGAAAAGAAATGAAAAGGAAGATGAGTTAACACAATATAAGATCTAGTTAACCCAGTCACTTTCAAAACTAAAATAAATAAGTAGCTTTTGCAAGAAGCTCCATTTAACCCTGTCATAAGCTTTGGCCATGTCTAATTTAACAAACATATCCTTTTCTTTTGA
>MU223964.1:1952629-1969452 GCA_018584345.1 Thuja plicata | reverse complement strand
TTCACCCAAAGGTTGATTGATAAGGAAGGAACCCTAATATTCCCAAATTGGAATAATGAAAAAGGAAGACTCATGCAAGGGCCTTAGTACTATCTCCATAACAACAACCATCGAGGATTTGAGGGCATGCTCAGACCTGTGAATCTAGGTGAAGTCGATGCCCGGTACCTACAAGCTTGCATCACATAGAATAAATACATGTGCATAGATATACATATAAGAAGACATTACAGACAAATGACTAGGATTGATACATCGTGTGGACCTCAGCTATGTGAGTAACTATGACTTCGTCCTGAATCATGCAAACACATCATGTATATACACACACACACCAAGCATGTAGATTCATCCTAGTGAAGGTTATAATCTTGAGCATTGGGTTAGTATCTAATCAATAATAATAATAAATCAACATAATCATGAGACATAACCCAAATCATCAAGTGACATACAAGATTCATCAAAAGTAACCTTAACAAAAGAAAATATAAATAATCGCTTATATATATTCATATATAACATTCATAAAGGTCTTGAAGCTCCTCAATACATACATAGAGATAAATACATACAAAAATTATACCTTTAGACAGTATGTCTGATATTAGAGTCCTCGGGTACTGGTTTATGAAATCATTATAAACAAACTATAGGAATAGATCAAACAAGTATCATGAACAACTTAAGCAGTAAGAAAACATCGAAAGATATTACTTTGTTCAAAAACACAAAACTTATATTAGGGTTAGAGGGTTATTACAGAACAAATGAAGATTGAGGTTGACCATTACAAGAACAAGTATCTAGAATTGGAAAAATACAATCAGATCATAAAGGGTGAACTTGTTGAGAAAAATAAACACATTGAGAAACTTCACATGAGAAGTGATTTGATCGATGAACAAAGAGATAGAAAGAAACCTAAAGGAGATATGACTGGCATTGGCTTAAATGAAGCTTAATGTTCCAAGAATCAAGAAGATAAACCATATGCAAAGATTGATGCAGAAAACCTACTCTTGAAGAACCTAAAGAACAGATCCGACCTTTCAAAGGTAGATGTTTTGGTTGTAACAAGTCTGGACACATGAAAAGAGATTTCAGAGGTAATGCCCCTTTCAAATTTTTTTCTAGTTATTGTTTTAACTATAATGCATATGGGCACAAGAAAGTAGAATGCATGAAACTCAATCGATCTAGATATAGACAAGACAATAGAGGAGAACCTACAGTGAAACCCACATGTTATATATGTAACAACATTGGACACATTGTGAAGTATTGTAAATTATAAGTAAATTAGGAAATAAGACCTCTTATATGTTACAAATGCAACAATCCAGGTCATATAGCGAAGGTTTGCATGTATAATGGAGTAAATAACAGAAGAGTACCTCCTCCTATGAATACAAACAAGAATGATAATGATACTGGTAAAAGTCTTGCAGAACTCAAGAGTGATTTTGACAGTTGTTTCAAGAAAGCAAAAGATAATAACAGTGGTAAGATATGGAAAATCAAAGAGACAAGTGGGATATTGGTTCAGGGAGAGACAATAGATGCTACTGGATTTTTTCCTAATGATAAAAAATTAGAATCGACTTGAATAGTCGAGCATAGCCTTAGGGGGAGAATTTGATGAGAACAAAAGAATATATACAACCCCTGATTATGTGGAGTAGGCTCTAGCAAGATTAGGTATGATATTGGCCGACATCATGGAACGTATATCTAAGAGCGCAACATTGGACGATGGATATATTATGATTGCGAGATTTATGACTGACTAGACAGTATTGGGTAATATGAGTTTTGAACACTTAACAATGATTAAAGCATCTACTGGTTATCTATTCCCTTACCATTTGATGAGAAGCAACCCAAGGAGATCAAAGAGAAAAGAGATTCAAACTATCTACAAATTACTTTGCGTGAGTGATCGAAGGGAATACTCAAAATTCAACGCGTAAAAGGTATTTACATAATTTACATCTACAAAAGCTATGGATACACCTGTGATATATGATTTTGTAGATAGACCTAGATACAAGTTTAATAAACATCCTTTTAAGTCATGTGAAGATGACCCTGAAGGAGCATTTTCCTAGACACCGTATGACGTCTTGCATGTAGAAGATGTTAGAATAACTGAGAGGAGGGGGGTGAATCAGTGGCCTCAAAAATTAATCCAATAACTCAACCAAAAATTTATACCACATATATAAAACCTCTAGTTAGCTTCAGTCCTACAAGATGAATGCCTTCTATGAACCTAACATGTATATACTGCTCAGAGTTAATACTTTTTATCCTTTCCTTTAGCTTTACCGAATAGCAGTTTATCTTATTTTAACCTTTACCAAAATATAGTAAATAACTTAGTGTTTACCAATCAATCCTATTTTAGTAATGTGTAAAGATAAAATCAAAGAAATGAACCATATACATATTTTACACATGGATTTTAATGTGGAAACCCTGTTAAGGGAAAAACCTCTTAGGACTGGTAACCCAAAATTTTCACTCTTCTGAAGTGAGCTGAGTGAAGAGCCAACCCTGTTAAAGGTTACAAATACACTGTTAAGTGCGACCTTGTTAGGGGATGCTCAGGTGCATTATTCTATTTCTTGGGAGTGATACATTGTTTCTCAAGCAGAGTGTCAGGTTCTTTACTGTAGACAAACCTGTTGTAGTCTTTCAGTTCCTTTCTACTTTCCTCATCATTTTTCTTAGCAAATCCATCCACTTTGACATTTGCACTTTCAATGATCTTGTTAGAGGATTTGTTAAGACATTTATAAGCCTTTCTTTTAGTAGAATAACCTAGAAATATTCCTTCATCACCTTTGGAGTCAAGCTTTCCATTTCTATCATCTTAAAAAATATAACATTGACTACCAAAAATTTTGAAGTAACTTACATTGGGTGTGTATCCATACCATAGCTCATAGGGTGTCTTATTTATGTCTTTCTGCAATTGAACTATGTTTAATGTGTAAAAAATAGTACTGACAACTTATCTCTAGAATGTTTGAGCGATGTCTTTCTCAATCATTAGTGTTCTGGCACAATCAACAATTGATATGTTTCTCCTCTCAGCAATCCCATTTTGTTGTTGTGTTCTTGGTGTAGAAACCTATCTTTGAATTTCATACTCATTAAAAAATTTAGTGAATTCATCAGAAATAAATTCTCCTCCTCTATCTGACCTTTGACATTTTAGTTCCTTTCCACTTTGTTTTTCAACCATTTCTTTATACCATTTAAATATATTGAATGCTTCTGATTTTTCTTTTAAGAACATAACAGTCATCATTCTAGAATAATCATCAACAAAGAGAATGAAATATCTATCACCATAGTAGCTCTTTGTTCTCATTGGTCCACATAAATCAGCATGGATTAATTCTAGAATAAAATTAGATGTATAGGTTTTTCTTTTGAAACTAGACTTTGTCATTTTACCTTTTTGACAATTCTTACACATGACATGGTCAGGTTTTTACATGCTCGGTAATCCTCTTACTTTCCTTTTATTTCTTATCCTAACCATGTTGTCAAATTTCACATGGCATAACCTTTTATGCCACAACCATATGTCTTCATTTCTAACCAATAAACAAGTGGTCTCAATCTTATCAAGATAGAATAGGTTACCTAAAATGTTTATTCACCAGTCCTGATCAACCTTCCTAATTCATTGAATATCTTTTCCTTTTTGTTCTCAAATGCAACTCAGTGACCTATGTTATTTAGTTGTGAAACACTCAAATTGTAGTTAAGTCCTTTCATGCAATATGCATTTTCACATTTGATCAGATTATTCAACATGATTGATCCTTTACCTTCAACCGGACAAGGTGAGTCATTACCCATTCTTACTAAACCACAATTATAATATTCAAAAGTTTCAAATTTTTCCTTATCTCCAGTCATGTGGTGAGTACAACCACTATCGATAATCTAGACATCATTTTTAATAACCTTAGATATGAGTGCAGTCTCAATATACCTTTCCTCTTTGTCTGAATCATCTTTCATAGGAACAAATACCACCTCAATATCTTCATCAGATTCGGTGTCAGTATTTTCAGCTTTGTTCTCAACTAGGTAACAAGCTTTCTCCCCTTTATCCTTGTAGTCTCGGGTATCTCTTCTGTTAGATTGTTGATTGCTTCGGTAATCTTGGTCATCACCTTTGTCAAACTTATTTTCATACGATTTGTCATTATTTCTATCTTCTTTTCTCTTATTAGGACATCTAGCAGCAAAGTTTCCAATCTCTTTACAATTAAATCAAACCAAAGGTAATTTACCTTTGTATCTACCTTTTCCTCTTTGCAATCTTCTATCCATTAATGCTTCAATTTAATCAAGTTCTTGGTCATCACTATCACTTTCACTATCATTTATTATAGTGTGTTTATGTCTTGATTTACTTATCTTTAAAGAAGATTTGAATATGCAGACTCAATAGATGGTAAGACACTGTTGTTAAATTTATTCATCTCAAATGAAATAAGTGTACCAATAAAACTATCTAGAGTGACATTGTTATTTTCTACTGCTCTCATTTCTTGGATATCAGATACTCTAATAGCATAAACAAGCAGTAAGGTTATTAGGATTTTACTTACCACTATTTCTTCTTTAAGTACACCTCCTACTCCTCGGATAGCATTGACTACCTCTTTGATTTTGTAGCTATACTGAGTGATGTTTTCTCCTTCTTTAATTCTTAGGTCATCAAAAATTTCCTCTTAGGATTTCTGCCTTAGCTCTCAGCACATTTACATCTCCTCCATGTACTAGCTTTAATTTTTCCCACATTTGCTTTGCAATGGTGCATGTTTTGACATCTTCAAATTCAGCATCAGAGAGTGAGGAAGAAATTTCTATCATCATATAATTGTGCTCATGCTTTTCTCTTAATTGATCAAATGTTGGAGGTTCAGTAGGTAACAAAAATTTAGTATCTAAGTATTGAAAAAAATCATTTCCAATACCTGATAGGTGGTCTTATCATGATTTTCCATGATGCAAAGTCATCATTGTTAAACTTAGGCACATCCCTCTTGCTCATCCTGTGATCTTTTGCTTGAGTCTTTAAACTCCATTTATAATCACACAAGCTCTGATACCGATTGTTAGAATAACTGAGAGCGGGGGGGGGCATGAATCAGTGGCCTCAAAAATTAATCCAATAATTAAACCAAAACTTTGTACCACATATATAAAACCTCTAGTTATCTTCAATCCTACAAGGTGAATACCTTATGTGAATATTTCATGTATATACTGTTCAGAGTTAATACTTTTTATCCTTTTCTTTAGCTTTACTGAACAACAGTTTATCTTATCTTAACCTTTACAAAATACAGTAAATAACTTAGTGTTTACCGATCAATCCTATTTTAGTAATGTGTAAAGCAAAAAATCAAAGCAATGAGCCATATACACATTTGACACATAGATTTTAATGTGGAAACATTGTTAAGGAAAAAACCACTTGGGACCGGTAACCAAAAATTTTCACTCTTCTAAAGTGAGCTCGGTGAAGAGACAACCCTATTAAAGGTTACAAACACACTGTTAAGTGCAACCTTGTTAGAGGATTTATCACTAACAGTTAATCACATGACCTCTTGCGTTCACTATGCTTGTCAACATGAAAAACCTTTTGATACTCCTTGAGATGTATCTCAATATATAAAGGTTGGTTAGATCCTACTCTTTTTAGAGATTTTATGATCCAATGGTTAAACTGAAATAGTAGATGATCTATTCATAAATACAACTTGAATTGTATATTTTCAAATCTATTGTAAGTTCATAATACCTCTTTGATCAATGTTCTCTTCCATTCCTTTGCTCCACTTCTTTCTGCTCGGTGAATGTTGTTTTCTTCTTTGTTGCTTAGTGTCTATATAAATATTTAGCTCTACCCTTTAGCTTGTATGATAAGTTCTGTATGAAGACTTCTATCTTCACCAGATTCTCTTCAACATTCTATATTGTCCCCCTTTGATAATGATTTACTTGTCTCATTATATAAACATGATTTCACCATTTCTTGTCCTTCTTGTTTTCTTCATAGATCACTTCTTGATCTAGAAGGCTCCCCATGCTTGCTTTAGTTTTATTCTACAAACATTTCCTTATTTTTAGGAATAAAGCATGCTTTAAATCTCCTTCTTATCTTTAGCTTTTAACCGGTCGATGAAAGCAATGTTTGTTAAGAATGGGAACACTGAGAGGAGGGGGGGTGAATCAGTGTTCAATAATTAATAATTTTGTACTTCTTGAAACTTAGCCCAATTAATTAAATACCGAAAATGAATAGAAAAGAATATAAAACCATAACACATAACACAAGGTATGTTTATGGGGAAACCTTGGCCAGAGGAAAACCCTGGTGGGAATTAGTACCCACAAATAATTGCACTAGTCTTATGAACTTGTTAGAGTTCCTTTGCCCTGTTAGGAGTAGTCATTACAATGCTGAGTAAAATGACCATGTTAGGAGTCTATAAACCTTATGAAAGGTGGATGGCACACTGCTCAAAGAAGAAGGCTACAACCTCCTGAATATCAGATACACACTATATCTGGACAAGTGAACTGTTGTTATGACACTGCTGTCTGATCAGTTCCTTTTGTGCGCTTTAACTCTAACCTCTGGTAGAGATTTATCTCATACTAAATATAATTCTTCTCTTCTGTATCTGTCTATTCTTTTTATCTTTCTTACATTTCACGCTCCATACAAAAATGCATGTCAAGTATATATACATGCCTTAATAGACACGATAGAAACTAAGACTGAGTTGGCATAAAATCAACATAAACAATGCTTCCAGCTCAAGAATGTTTACATGAATGATAATAAAATGATTAAAAACATATTAAAATAGGCACATAGCCATTAAAAATTAAATTAATACACGCTAATCAAAAATTGTAGTCGGCTCCATGCTTTGTTCTACTGAACTGCTAGTGAAACTTAGACTTGCTGTAACTTCACCATACTGACATATCTAAACATGTACGTATAGAAATAGCATAAAAATGTATCTAAAATATTCTATCCAAAGGCACATACCATGACTCGATCATACTCACATGCGCTAGTTCTCTGATCAATGGGTATATCTCTATCTACACTATCTTCTATACTTAGCCACATTATGATCTTCAAAGTTTATGAGCTGACTGTCAAAACTCCATATGACTTTGTTTCCATAATGAAAACACAAAGATAGTCATATATACATAGTAAATTCAACTTTCCAATAGTCTCCCCCTTTGTCCTTAATGGCAACAAAGGAATGTGGCCAAGTTACTAAACTTTGACTTAACACAAAAAATTGCAATTATACTGATATAATCTCCTCATATTGTACATCAAATATTCAGATATATACACTACTCTCTTTCATACAATATACTCCCCCTTTGAAATTAATGACAAAGGTGCCAAAAATTTAAAGTCTCTAAGTACTTACTCATAGTACACATCTGGATATGCAATCTGAAGGTTTTTGACTTCCTGCTGCCAAAACACCTTGAGTGTATCTATAGTATGAAGATGGGCGCATACTGCATAAGTGAGTTTCTCCATCTTTACTAGATCTAGGCAGGGGCCTTGATCATATGTAGTAATAGTTGCATCAATATGCCTAATATTTTGATTCAATACATCTAAGGAGGGCACACGTGCATTTCTTAGTTGTGTTTGTCTTGCCCTTATCTTGGTAATCTCTATCTTGGCTTTCACAATTTTATCTAACTGCCCTTAGTAAATGTTGTTACAAACATTGATGTCTTGAGAAGGGTCTTCAACTACTTTCCTTATAGCGGCAATCAAGATGTCTTCTTCCTCAATCTTCTTGGTATGTTCTGAAGTGATTTTATCTTTGTCCATGCAGTTAGCTATCAATTTTCTACCTTTTGCTGCTAACTCTTTCAGAATTGCTTGACCAATCTTCAGTAAATTGAGATTTAATGATAAATACTTTATTAACTTATCCAGCCTTTTCTTATTGTTCTTGTCTTCTGCAATTTTTGTTGTTGAGTCTACTAGACTTGTAAAATTTTGTTTGAAGCTTGACAAAATACTATTGAAATCATCAACTAATTGAATATTTATCAATTTCTTGTCTACAGGTACTAAGTTATTTAAAATGTTGATTGATTCAAGAAAGAGAGGATTTCTCATTACTTTCTTCTCTTTTTCTTTCTCCATATCCAATAGACTTATCTTTCTCCCCATGAATCTACGCTTGCAGTATCAGGGGTCAAACTTGACAATAGTGAAATAGATGGCTTAGTAGAAGGGATAAGGATTGCATTCTAAATTACATCCATACATTTACTGTTCATTGAGATCTCAATAGAGGGTGACACATTATATTTATCTTCTTTTCTAATTACCTGTCCTGAAGTGTCATTATTTGAGATTTCATCTTCCTGCAAAGAGGCTTTATCACTGCATAAAATATCAGCTTCTTCAGTACTCACAAAGACTTCTTAAAACTTATTCAAATCATTATCTAAGGCTAACATGGTTATCTCAACATCATTAATCATAATAGTTTTATCTGTATCATTAATTGTATCAGAGGGTCATGAAAATTTAGGCGTAGAATGCTATGGACCTGTAATAGGCACATTAGGAGTCTCAAATTCTTTTCTTTGTTTGGAGGGAACTGAAGTAGCTTTTTTCATAGGCACAGTTGAAGGGTACTTGTGTTTGTCCAAAAACACTTGGTCAAATTATTTCTCAGTCTCCTTTGCAACCAACTCATACTCTTTATTCATTATGTGTAGATTTATGGTCTTAGATCTTAGATGAGGTTTTCCCAATTTAATAGTATCAACTTCTCATCAAGTGAAAAAATAGTAAGGAGGTCATCTAATGTCTTCTCTTGAATCCTCATATCCTCTTCTAAAGCTTGTCTTTTCAATGAGTCAAGTATGTTCCATATTTTATCTGGGATGACTGTCTTAAGTTCCAAAAATGACCTTTTGAACTTAATCATATGTGTGATAATCATAGAATGTATTTTTTATTTATCAATCTCTTGATACTTATGATAGACATTTTCAATTGAATCTAATTTTCCTTCATCAATGATTCTAGTTCTCAAAATTTCCAAAATAGGTCTAAATGCTACCTCAAGAAGTGCTTGAGTATTCTTTACTTTACTTCGAGTTTTCCTTTAGGATGGATGGCTTGTGTAGATTTGCTTCCTTCTTCTTGTCATATTGCTTGGCACAAAGGGTGGAGAGGACTCCAGATCAATTGTGGTTGAGGGCGCAGAGGTTCTCTCTCCAGACTTATTCCTTTTTCTCTTTTGAATATCATCAGATTTTTCAGTCTTGACTTCTGCAGGTGTACTCTCAAGTTCCTTATCAATTTTAGCTTCCCTTGCTTTGTCTAGGTCTGCTTGGGTGACACCATGAATTTTCAAAATATTAGAGGTAATCCTTGATGCTTTCCTCTTATTTTCTGCACTGTACAGGACAAAATCAACTTGTCTTGTCTTTTCTCTATATATGCCCCATCTAGGCTCATTCAGATCTTTAGGCATAGATAGAAGGAGTTGTGCATATCCTTCCAGAATATGTTCATCTACCTCATAACCAAGTGGATGAATCCATTTCATTCTAGCCTCAGCTGCTTCCATGCATGTAGAATCTATTTCCACCATAAAACATATAGTATCCTTGTATTTGTTAACTATGTTCTCAGGTATTCTGAATCTTTTTTGCATCTTAATTCTGAATGTCTTGATCTCCATATCCATATAATCCTTAAGAATGCTTTCAAATGCAGCTTTCAATGAAATATGAGGTAATGTAGGTTTACTTCTATCTAGGTAAAGGTTAGAAACCTTACCAACAATGTGAAAGTACATGTACATGATTAAAGAGCCAAATCTGAATATTTTTCTTTTGTCATGTTTTATAGCTCTAACGTTCTCTATCAACTATGCGTGCAAGATCTCACAAAGGTTGTAGTGAGTGTTATCTTTCACTATCCTTATGGCTGCAAGAACTGTAGCTACAGATACACTATTTAATCTACTTGAGTGCTGAAATTTATACCCAAGAATTATAGAAACAAGTTTAATGTCTTTTTCTTCTATGGGCTCAATAGTCATGCCACGCTTATCAATCCTGGACTTACATGCCTGCTCAACTTGTTTCTTGACATATTTTCCTATGGGAAGAAGGGGACCATTTTTAGAGAGTCCAGTCATCTCATAGATGAGATCAACTGTAAAGAGAATAGGGACTTCACCAATCCAAAATAGATCATCATGAATCCTATTGAGTAAAATCTTAATCCATTCTAATTCATAAAACTCATGCACATTTGCATACTTAATAATAAGGTTTTCTGAGAGATGTGAGAACTCATTCTTGAATGAACAATTAGGGTTACTCATAGATGCCATAAGAGACATTATGTTGGCTTCACCTACAAACTCCTTCTTACAATAAATGTAAGAACAAATATCTTCAACACACACAACTCCTAATAGAGTCTTGGAAAATGCCCCTTCAACATCATCTAACACTGACTTGAATGGATGCTTTTTAAATACATATCTTTTCTTTTCAGTGATGTCAAAGATTATAGGAGTTTCCATTACTTACTTTCCTAATCTCTCAAAAAGGGTTCCAAAAGGAGTTCTGAAATGACGCGTCCAAGCTAGGGTTCCCTGAAAAATTTAACTCTCTCTTTTAATTAAACAATGGTAATACTTCAACAATCAGATGCTTAAATCTCCTGTGCTCTTGAAATGCTTGATCTCAAATGTAGAAGTGAAGATAATAGATCTTTGGTGACTTATAAATTAAATTTTTGCAATTAATGCTTGCTTTCGTAGCACAGGTTTCAATTGTGAATTCAAAACTCAGTTCCTGCTGTAATTAAAACTATGCGCTCTTGCATACTGCTTCAATTTGTAACCAAGTACATAAAACCAAAGGCACATACTCAGGGGTGAGTATACTAGCCACGCGGGGGTTTATAGCTTGTCTAGCTCCCCCTATGACCATGAGGGTCATTTATCTAGAAGTGAAAGGTGCATCCATTATGGATGTATCTACCACTTTATCAATACCATTATCTTTCTTTAATTCCATCCAAATCTTTCGTGTATCTTCTGTGGCTTTCACAAACTTAACTTCTCCAGATTCTTGAAATAGTGATCCTTAAGACTTAATAGGTCTTTCTTGTTTTTGCGTTCTAGATCTGCAAAACTTTGAGATGTGTCCAACCTTGTTACAAGAGTAACAAATGAATGGAGGCTTGTTGATACAAGTTACCATGTTGTACTATTTAGCTATGTGTCCATTGTAATTGCATATCTGACATGTAATGTTCTAAGAACTTTGCTGTGGTTGATTTCTCTGATTGTATTGAGTCTGACTTCTTTGATTTGATCTACAATGTATAGCTCTATGACAAAATTTATTGCATGAATAACAATAGCCATTGAAAGGTCTTACCTCTTTAGAATCTCTTGCTATATGTCCTTGCTTTTTATAGGCATAACAAGTTTGTTTGAATGGCTTGCGTTCATCATTAGGTGGTTCTGCTTTAGCTTCTGCATGATTCTCAGTTTTCTTTTCTTTTGTAGATTCTTCCGGTGCTTTCATTTTTTCTTGCATTGCATTGATTTGAATTTGTGCTTCATTGTATCCAATACCAGTGGTATCACCTCTTATCTTCTGTGCATAAATCTATGATTATATTAGATTAGAACTTGTGTGTAATTTATCAATATGATCCTTGACTTCTGTCAACTAAGATTCTATCTTTTTCTTGATGTTCTCCAACTCCAAGATTTTTAGGTTTGCTAGAATAAGTTCTTCATCTAATTGTTTGTTTTCTTTAGTGTTTTCTTCAAGAGTTGTCTAGCTATAAGTTGTTTGTTCATTCAAATCTTCAATCTAATACTTCAGAGACATGTTTTCTTCATTCATCTTTTTGAACATTTTCCCCAAATCATTCATAGAACAATCTTTCAAATCTTTTCTCAGTTTCTTGATGAATACTTTTGAGTTATTGACTTTCAATTTTAGTTCTTCATTTTCTTTTTCAGATCTGTCAAGATCTTCAAGAGCCGCTTCAATATTTTTCTTCAGATGTTCCACTTCTGCTGAATCAATGAGCTCCTCAAGTGGTTAAACTTATCTTAGAGGACCAAAGATCTAATACCAATTGTTAAGAATGGGAACACTGAGAAGGGGGGGGGGGGAGGGGTGAATCAGTGTTAAACAATTAATAATTTTATACTTCTTGAAACTAAGCCCAATTGCTTAAATACTAAAAAATGAATAGAAAAGAATATACAACCATAACGCATAACACAAGACATGTTTACTGGGAAACCTTGGCCAGAGGAAAACCCCGGTGGGAATTAGTACCCACATATAATTGCACTAGTATTATGAACTTGTTAGAGTTCCTTTTCCCTGTTAGGAGCAATCATTACAATGCTGAGTACAATGACCCTGTTAGGAGTATATAAACCCTATTAAAGGTGGATGGCACACTGCCAGAGCTCATTGCTTAAAGAAGAAGGCTACAACCTCCTGAATATCAGATACACACTATATCTGGAAAGGTGAGCTGTTGTTATGACACTGCTGTATGATCAGATCCTTTTGTGTGCTTTAAATATAACCTATGGTAGAGATTTATCTCATACTGAATATAATTCTTCTCTTTTGTATATGTCTGTTATTTTTATCTTTCTTACATTTCACACTCCATACAAAAATACATGTCAAGTATATATACATGTCTTAATAAACGTGACCAAAACTAAGACTGAGTCAGCCTAAAATCAACATGCACAATGCTTCCAAATTAATTGGCTCAAGTATGTTTACATGAATGATAATAACATGATTATAAACATATTACAATAGGCGCATAGCCATTATAAAATAAATTAATACACGCTAATAAAAAACTATAGTTGTAATACCCCTCTAACCCTAATACAAGTTTTTGAATGAAGTAAGATCTTTAGATGTTTTCTTATAGCTTAATACTTGTTTTCTTGTAAAGTTGTTTATAATGATTTTGTCGGCTTGTACCTGAGAATTCTAATATCAGACATATTGTCTGAAGGTATCATTTTTGTATGTGTTTGTCCCCCTGTATGTAGAAAGGACCTTCAATACCTTTCTGAACATAGTTAGGATGCTATGTGATATGTGCTTCCATTAAAGTACATTCAATGAATCTTGTATGTCACTTAATGATTTTAGGACATTTATTATGATTATGATGAGTTATTATTAGTATCAATTATTGACTAACCCAATGCTCAAGATTATAACCCTCATGTTACATTCTTTTTGTGTGTGTATGTGTGTACATGATGTGCCTTCATGATTTGGGATGAAGTCATAGTTACTCACATGGATGAGGTCCACATGATGTATTGATCCCGATCATCTATCTACAATGTCTTCTTTAATATGTACATCAATGCACATGTAGTTCTTCTTGGTGAAGCAGGCTTGCAGGTACTGGGCATCAACTTCACCTAGCTTCACAGGTCTGAGCGTGCCCCAAAATACTTGATCATTGTTGTTGTTATGAAGACAGTACCTAGTCCCACAAGATTATGCCTATCCCTGATCCTTGTTCCTGGGTTGGGTCTTTTGGATTTGTCCTTGGATTGTGGATTGATGTCTGATTATGGTTTTTTGGTATTTGATCATTGTGAATATTTTTTATAGTCCCTAGGACTAGGTGAATATTGTTTTGTGGGTGGATTATCAATTAGTAATAATTTGATGGTCTTATGGAATTAAATGCATGGTAATAAGCTTGTCAAGTGTATTCATTAATGTATGTGTTATAATAATATTTGCATGGATATATATCCACATAGGCATATGGGTGCACACATATGTATATGTCTATATATATGGTTATATTAATACATTTATATAAATATTTTAATGTGAGTGTTTATGTATATATTTATTTATATGCCTTTGTAACTTTAATGAAGGGAGTAACTATTGTGTGTAATTAGATCCACTTCATCCATGGATAAAATAGAGGTAATTACCATTTATCATTTAAAGGCAAAGTAACTAATATTTATCTAAAGTGAAGGTAAGAATAAAATAAAAGAAATTACCTAAAACATAAAATTAAAAAAAGATGATAAATAAACTAAAGAACTCACAGGAAACAATTTAGATATCTAAGAGCTAATAAAGTTTCAACTAATAACCAATAGATGGTTGTGGATGGTTGCATCTGTTGATTTTCCTATGCAACCAATCCTACACCATATTTATGTGAGGATAATGGTAGAATGGAGAGGAGGGGAAAATAAGATGATGGGATATGGAAACTCACAACAAGAGACTTTGGAGAAAGTTGGTGGTGGCATTCGGAAGGAAACTCGGTGATTGGAAAATCTTGAGGAAATGGGAATTGGATGGAGTAGGCTTGGTGCTTATTCTAGAGGTTTCTCTATAGGACTCTAGGTAGGCTCTACCCAGAAAGAGAATCCTTTTCATGTGAATGTTGTGCTTGATGTGTTTGCTTTACTGATTGTCATTTTTTACTAGATCAGAGGGAACTTTAATGTTTGTATTGCTATATTATTCTCCTAAAGATTTGAGTGGATGATGAATATCTTAATGATAGATAATAATATTGTGTGTTTGTGCCATCTATCCTTCGGTATGAGTTATTTCCATAGAATGTGATGTCTTCTACCTTGTGCCTTCATCCTTTGATGCTTATGAGTTGTAGTAGACTCTCCCTCCTTGTTAGAATAGTATGTGTTGATATTGTCCTCTTACCTTGCATCTAGTGGTGGGAATAGGACAGACTTACTTTAAAGGTAGGATGGGTTTGAGGTATTTTTTGGAAGGAAAAAAGAGGGATCTTAAATGTGTATTCCTCTAATTCTGCTTTCTAGACCTCCATCTTACCCATTTTTACCTAGAAGGTCGATCTGCAAGTTGTTTCCCTTGATATGCATAGAATTTTACCACCTACGTAGTTCTAGGATCCACTTGCACAACTTGCATGACCACCTGTGTAGCTTAGGGTTCCCACCTGCACTGCTTCATGACCTCTTGCGTAGCTTGGACTACCACCTATGCAGGACTCTTCCAGATTGGTTTTTAGGGTTTCTAGAAGGGCTTAAGGTGTCATTTCGACCCTATGGGGTGTGTAAACTTGTAAGACACATATTTTTTATATGGTATTATGTTTAGGATCTTTTGAAACCCTCTCTATAGTTTTGGATAATTATGGGAATCTTGATTAGGGTTAGGGTGGTCTCAGTCCAATTTCAGCCTTAGGGCGGAACATAAAATGTAACATTTAAGTATAAGCTACATACTTTCAATTCCTTATACTTTAAGTTACATTTTATGTAATACCTTCCAGAATGTTTGAGAGTGATTTTAGCCTCCTAGGAGTTCAAATAAAGATTCTAGAATTTGAAGGTTTTAGGAAATTTCAGACTTAGCCAAATTTCAGGAATCAACATGTTTTCTGCAATGTGATCTTGTTATGATGATTTGTGGTTTGAGTTGGTACCAAAAGGAACTGGTTATATGGTTGTGTATAATAGTTGATGATTGGTGCATTTTGATGTCTTTTTATGTGTTATCTATCTGCTTGTATGCTAGATTAGGGTTTAGGAATGTCTGGTGGATTAGGGACAATCAATGATCTCCTAAACCCAATCCAATGATGTTAATATGTTATGATTTGTGTTGGGTTGAAGTACTTGATGCAATTATGTGTTTTAAATCCCTTTTGATGCATTTGATGCAATGTGATTGTTTTTTTATCTATCTGTGTACTCAATTGTGGTTTAGGGTTGTCCAAAGAATTTAGGACAACTAGTACTTTCCTAAACTCAACTGTTTGATGTTGTGACATTGTTATGTCTTCCTATGGGTTTTTATGTGGGTCTGTTATGCCCTTTTTGATGTTTTCTAAAGGTAGGGAACCTAAGAACACTAGGTGAGTGGCTCACAATGGAGGCTGGGGCCCTAAGTGGCTAGTACCAGGGTAACCCACTGTGGAGTTGTTTAATCCAGTGATAACATTAATAATTTATGGGAAGGGAACTATACATTAACTAAGATAAGCCTCACCCATTCTAATAGTGCTAGTAAAGGATACAGATGGGAGTGGGAGAAGGTGCTATTGCGACAACACAATCATACAGTCTTGTCCCTATGAGAGACGTTCAGTTTTGCATGTGCCTACTTGGGGGCTGGGGCCCAGAGTGGCTGACCAGGGTAACCCAAGGGGTGAGGGCTATGTGATGACACTCACCTAGTGTGTCTTAGAGTTCCTACCAATGTGTTTTATATCTTTGTGATCTTCTTGTGCTTTTTATTGTGTTATGTTTTGGGAAGGGCTACCATCACCTTAGGGGTATCCTAGTTGTTAGTTTCTTGCATGGACCTTGGTCTCTGTCTCCTAGCACGGGGGAGTGGAATCTTTTTGGATCCACGTGGTTGGGTGGTTAATCTTTATTTATTGAGGTACTGTTTGTGGTCAGATGGATGTTCTTGGCTCATGTTTCTCCTGGATTATCAGTTTTGAAGACTTCTTATTGTATCTTTAAAGATGTGCTTTATTATGTGCATTCTTGTAAATCATTGGATTTGATGATATGATGTATATCAATGTAATTCAAAGCAATGTATAAGGGAATGGGTAGATCTAGGAAAAAGGAAAGGGAAAATATTATATGTTATCAAGATGAAAAGATATTTGTTTAGGGTGTTTATTC
>MU223964.1:1940563-1951607 GCA_018584345.1 Thuja plicata | reverse complement strand
TGCCTTTGCACCTTTAATGCGAAGAAAGAAATGATTGTGGTAGTACTTGATTTTATTCTTATAGGACTAGAATGGTAATAATTAAAGTTCATGGCTAATAATTTGTACCTAGGAAAGATGTGAAAAAATTTGGTGTCATGTCTTGGTTTAAAATTTGAAGATGAATTTTTATCTTATTTTTGGAAAAAGATGAAAGAGAGTGGTGGCATAGATCATTGTGTGGAAGGAGGAACTAGGAAATAGGAGTGAATAAGGTTGTAATAGATAGTTTTCTATATAATAACAGTTTGAATGATCTCTCTCTCTTTCCCCTTTCTTGTGACTTCTTGAAGTAGGAACTTGAAAGAGAAGAAACAAATAATTTATTTCCATGTGTATTTATTTTTGTCTCTCTCTTCCCTCTAAAGAAATAAGTTTTGAAGGACTAACATTGTTTAGAAAAGGCAATAATATATCAAGAAAATTTGTAAATGCTTAATTAAGAAACCCTTGGGTGAAGGACTTACATCCCCAAGATTTTATCATAGGCTATAATTCACATTTTCATTTTGGAAGAAGAATTTGTATCCCTATTTTGGTAAGAAGCTATATTATTTATGCATGCGATGTTAATTTGCATAGTAAATGAGTTAAGCTAACAATCAAGAAAGTCTAGAGAAGGGTATGTACGACAATGGATTATCTATAATAACGCTGTAAGTTGTTTTAATAAATATATGTATTTCTATATGCCTAGTGAATTGTTAGAATCCTAGATGAGTATTATGAAAACAAATGCAAGTTTTATATACATTGTGATCAACACCTTAGTAGTAGTTAACAATACTAAGTGATTAATCAACTATGAAAAGAAGTGGTTGCGGTAAATAAATGCTATAAGAATATTGTTATGTATGTTACTAAATTTCTACTTGGATACAGGATTATCTCAAAAGATTAATGGGTATAAGGGAAATGTTACAAATACATAAAGGGTAGAAATTAAATTTATGTACATTAAGTTAATGTTACTGATTTAATTGTTGTGGTTATGAGGATAGTAGTATGAATCATGTGCTTTTTCCTCTCTTGACGGATCTATAATCATTATGAAATAGGGAACTTGAAAGAACTCTTGTACATTATTGTTTGACATTAATTAAATGCTATATGGAAACTGCCTTACATGAAAATTTGGGGAAATTGATTAGATCTCTTCTAGGGGTGTGAATGCATTTTGGAAGTCAAACCCTACAATTATTATGAAAGAAGACTTAGAAAATATGTATTGTAAATATGTATGTGTCCTAAGTATTGAAAGTATATTTACATCTTGATGAAAAAGAAAAAAAGAATATTGTTTGCTAAAATAAGTTGTTTTATATCTTCCAAAAGATTTCTTATAAAATTGTGCTTTATCACAAAAGGTAAGCGTATGGATTGTTTTAGTTCCATGATTAAAAAGCTAAGTAACAATTTTTTGTTGTATTCTCTTAATGAAAATAATAAATATAAATGTTATATACCTCTCTTTGTTTGTCATGCACAGTTGGTAAGGAATGCAAATTTTAGAACCCTATTTGAAATAAAGTTCCATATGTTGTATCGTGTAGTATTAGATTGTGTTTCAAAAATAGAAAAGTTATCATAAATTCCTCCTTTATTGTTGGCTACCATAGATAGGAAAATTTCATATTGTGTTAGGAAGCGACAATTTCGATTGGTAGAACACACATTTTTCTAATACACTGATGTTAATAAAACAAGAATACTTTGGATTTTCAAGTTGATAAAAGTAATTTTTAAGTAATACTCTAATCTTAGTATCTGTTGACAAAAGTACTACATAACATGAAAGAATCAGATAGGTAATTATTTTGAAAGTCTCTTACCATTGGAACCGAGTTAATCTACACCATAATTGTAATAAGATTTATCAACACTCTTAATTGGAGAAGTATTCATATAGTCATTAAGTAGGTACTAGAGTAGTAATATTGCAATTCTATTTGATAACAGTTTACGACTTACGTGCATAGTTCATTTCATCTCTTCTGACTTCCCAGAGTAAGTCGAATCTAAGGGGGAGAGGATGTAATACCCCTCTAACCCTAATACAAGTTTTTGAATGAAGTAAGATCTTTAGATGTTTTATTATAGCTTAATACTTGTTTTCCTGTAAAGTTGTTTATAATGATTTCGTGAGCTTCTACCTGAGAATTCTAATATCAGACATATTGTCTGAAGGTATCATTTTTGTATGTGTTTGTCCCCCTATATGTATAAAGGACCTTCAATACCTTTTTGAACATAGTTAGGATGCTATGTGATATGTGCTTCCATTAAAGTACGTTCAATGAATCTTGTATGTCACTTAATGATTTTAGGACATTTATTATGATTATGATGAGTTATTATTAGTATCAATTATTGACTAACCCAATGCTCAAGAATCTAACCCTCATGTTACATTCTTTTTGTGTGTGTATGTGTGTACATGATGTGCCTTCATGATTCAGGATGAAGTCGTAGTTACTCACATGGATGAGGTCCACACGATGTATGGATCCCGATCATCTATCCACAATGTCTTCTTTAATATGTATATCAATGCACATGTAGTTCTTCTTGGTGATGTAGGATTGTAGGTACTGGGCATCGACTTCACCTGGCTTCACAGGTTTGAGCGTGCCCAAAAATCCTCGATTGTTGTTGTTGTTATGGAGACAGTACCTGGTCCCACAAGATTATGCCTATCCCTGATCCTTGTTCCTGTGTTGGGTCTTTTGGATTTGTCCTTTGATTGTGGATTGATGTCTAATTATGGTTGCTTGGTATTTGATCATTGTGAATATTGTTTTGTGGGTGGATTATCAGTTATTAATAATTTGATGGCCTTATGGAATTAAATGTGTAGACGTCCAAAATTGTCCTTATATTAATTTAATTAATATTCCCATAACATTATAGTTAATTTTAATTAATTATATTTGTTATATTCTTCTATCTATTTAATTAAATTTATTTAATTAAATATGATTCATTCTCCTAAGTATTTGAATCTAATTTAAATACTATCTCTTTTAATGTATTAAATCTTATTTAATACATTACCCTCCATAAATCCCCTTTTAAATAAATTTTAAATTTATTTATTTCCTCACATTTTTAATATTCTTCTAAACCACAATTAATTCAAATTTAATTTGGATTAAAATTAATAAAACCTATTAATCCCACCTAGCAACCTACTCTATTCCTACCCTACCCTACCTATTCCTCTTAATAATCCTACTTTCTCACTTAAGCACACACTAATCACACTTAAGGTGTGATTCCTACACCTTTTAGCACTAATGGAGTGCTCACACATGTGTGAGCAACTCCTCAAAAAGGAAGCCACCAACTTCCTTAAAGGCAAGCACCCTCTTGTCCCCCATTCCATTCCCCAAGGGTTGCTCACACATGTGTGAGCAAACCTTGAGCCTCTCAAACCTTAAAGGCTTGGGTTGACTTTTGCATGGCTTGTCATTTTGCCCTTGTGTCCTTTATATGGCATCTATGTGGATGCCACATATGATCCACCTCATTCAAATCCCTTCTTTCCCTCCAAAACTCTATAAATAGAGGCTCTTGCCAAGAGAAAACCATCTCTTATTTTTGCATTGTTATCATGCCATTTTAGTTCTAGAGCATTTAGCATTTCTCATAGCAATACTAATTCTTAAATCATGTTTATTGCATTTTGAATCTAGAAATCACATGCTAGGATAATGGAATGAATCTTAGATAGTTTTTGTTCATCTTGCATATCAATCTAGATTAATATTGCATCCATATTATCATTTGTGATGGATTTGAGACAAGTTCTTCATACTTGTTCTTGACGCTTTTCACTTTTTTAGTTGCATTCTTAGACCAAATAGTGGGATTAAGTTATTGTGTTGGGAGAGCACACCCACAATAATCTCTAAGAGCAAATCAACAAGGCATTGGGTGCCCTTGTTTGGCTCATCGGAGGTTGTGGTGAGAGTATTTGTTTTGGGATTTCATTGTTTAACATGCTAACACTCTTTGAATCTTGTTTTCTAATGGCTAATCTTGGTGTTTGCATGTTTTAGTGTTGTCCCTTGTAGGTAGGTTTTTATCACATACAAAATGCATGGTAATAAGCTTGTCAAATGTATTCATTAATGTATGTGTTATAATAATATTTGCATGGATATATATCCACATAGGCATATGGGTGCACACATATGCATATGTCTATATATATGTTTATATTAATACATTTATATAAATGTTTTAATGTGAGTGTTTATGTATATATTTATTTATATGCCCTTGTAACTTTAATGAAGGGAGTAACTATTGTGTGTAATTAGATCCACTTCATCCATGGATAAAATAGAGGTAATTACCATTTATCCTTTTAAAGGAAAAGTAACTAATATTTATCTAAAGTGAAGGCAAGAATAAAATAAAAGAAATTACCTAAAACATAAAATTAAACAAAGATGATAAATAAACTAAAGAACTCACGGGAAACAATTCACATATCTAAGAACTACTAAAGTTTCAACTAATAACCAATAGATGGTAGTGGATGGTTGCATCGGTTGATTTTACCGTGCAACCAATCCTACACCATATTGATGTGAGGAGAATGGTAGAATGGAGAGGAGGGGAAAATAAGATGATGGGATATGGAAACTCAGAGCCAGAGACTTTGGAGAAAGTTGGTGGTGGAATTCAGAAGGAAACTCGGTGATTAGAAAAGCTTGAGGAAATGGGAATTGGATGGAGTAGGCTTGGTGCTTCTTCTAGAGGATTATCCATAGGAATTTAGGTAGGCTCTACCCAAAAAGAGAATCCTTTTCATGTGAATGTTGTGCTTGATGTGTTTTCTTTACTGATTGTCATTGTTTACTAGATCAAAGGGAACTTTAATGTTTGTATTGCTATATTATTCTCTTGCACATTTGAGTGGATGATGACTATCTTAATGATAGATAATAATATTGTTTTTTTGTGCCATCTATCCTTTGGTATGCATTTTTTCCATAGAATGTGTTGTCTTCTACCTTGTGCCTTCATCCTTTGATGCTTATGAGTTGTAGTAGACTCTCCCTCCTTGTTAGAATAGTATGTATTGATATTATCCTTCTTTACCTTGCATCTAGTGGCGGGAATAGAAAAGACTTACCTCAAAGGTAGGATGGGTTTGAGGGCTGCTTTGGAAGGATAACAGAGGGATCTCAAATGGGTATTCCTCTGATTCTGCTTTCCAGACCTCCATCTTACCTAGTTTTACTTGAAAGGTCAATCTGCAAGTTGATACCCTTGATATGCACAGACTTTTACTACTTGTGCAGTTTTGGGCTCCAGCTGTGTAGCTTGCGTGACCACCTATGTAGCTTAGCATTCCCACCTACATAGCTTCATGATCACCTACGCAACTTGGACTACCACCTGTGTAGGACTCTTTCAGATTGGTTTTTAGGGTTTTTGGAAGGGCTTAAGGTGTCATTTTGACCCTATGGTGTGCGTAAACTTGTAGGACACTTATTTTTCATATGGTATTATGTTTAGGCTCTTTTGGAAACCTCTCTAGAGTTTTGGATAATTTTGGGAACCCTGATTAGGGTTAAGGTGGTCTTAGTCCGATTTTAGCGTTAGGGCAGAACATAAAATGTAACATTTAAGTATAAGATACATAATTTTAATTATTTATAATTTAAATTACATTTTATGAAATACCTTCCAAGATGTTTGAGAGTTTTTTCAGCCTCCTAAGAGTTCAAATAAAGATTCTATAATTTGAAGGTTTTAGGAAATTTCAGACTTAGCCAAATTTCAGTAATCAACATGTTTTCTGCAATGTGATTTTGTTATGATGATTTGTGGTTTGATTTGGTACCAAAAGGAATTGGTTATATGGTTGTGTATAGTACTTGATGATTGGTGCATTTTGATATCTTTTTATGTGTTATCTATCTGCTTGTATGCTAGATTAGGGTTTAGAAATGTTTGGTGGATTAGGGACAATCAATGATCTCCTAAACCCAATCCAATGATGTTAAGATGTTATGATTTGTGTTGGGTTGAAGTACTTGATGTAATTATGTGTTTTAAATCCCTTGTGATGCATTTGATGCAATGTGGTTGTGTTTTATCTATCCGTGTACTCGATTGCGGTTTAGGGTTGTCCAAAGGATTAAGGACAACTAGTACTTTCCTAAACTCAACTGTTTGATGTTGTGACATTTTTATGTCTTCCTATGGTTTTTTATGTGGGTCTATTATGCCCTTTTTGATGTTTTCTAAAGGTAGAGAACCTAAGAACACTAGGTGAGTGGCTCACAGTGGAGGCCGGGGCCCTAAGTGGCTAGTACCAGGGTAACCCACTATGGAGTTGTTTAATCTAGTGATAACTTTAATAATTTATGGGAAGGGAACTACACATTAACTAAGATAAGCCTTTCCCATGCCGGCAGTGCTAGTAAAAGCTATGGATGGGAGTGGGAGAAGGTGCTATTACGATAGCACAATCAGAGATGTTTAGTTACGCATGTGCCTACTTGGGGGTCGGGGCCCAGAGTGGCTGACCAGGGTAACCCAAGGGGTGAGGGCTATGCGATGAAACTCACCTAGCATGTCTTAGAGTTCCTACCAATGTGTTTTATGTATTTGTGATCTTCTTGTGTTTTCAATTGTGTTATGTTTTGGGAAGGGCTACCATCACCTTAGGGGTATCCTAGTTGTTACCTTCTTGTGTGGACCTTGGTCTCTGTCTCCTAACATGGGGGAGTGGAATCTTTTTGGATCCACATGGTTGGGTGGTTAATCTTTATTTATTGAGGTACTATTTTTGGTTGGATGGATGTTCTTGGCTCCTATTCCTTCTGGATTATTAGTTTTGAAGACTTCTTATTGTATCTTTAAAGATGTGCTTATGCATATGCATTCTTGTAAAAGAAATCTCTTCTAAATCATTGGATCTAATGATATGATGTATATCAATGTAATTAAAAGCAATGTATAAGGGAATGGGTAGATCTAGGAAAAAGGAAAGGGAAAATATTATATGTTATCAAGATGAAAAGATATTTGTTTAGGGTGTTTATTCACGTATCTTTTATTACTTTTTGGTATAATAAATGATCTTAGAATTAATATGAAATAATTTATTTATGAATGAATGTGCCATCTCTCGATGTATGGTTGTGGAAAACTATTATGAGTTAATGAATCTATGAATAAATAGCTATAGAACTTAATATTGGATTATGGTTACTATGTTTCACACATGCGTATGAAATAATAAAGTATATAGGGAATTGCATATCCATCAAATGTTTATCTTTCATCTGAATGCTTAATGAATAGTTTAAATAATGACATAAGTTAGTAAAGGATAACTCACATGGATACATGTTAAAATATTAGGATTGATGGTAAGATTATACATGTAACTTAATGTTAAGAATAAAGGAATGAATTGCAAACTTATATTAATCAATCAATGCCTTAATGGTCAAATGATGAGATTGGATTATGTTACTTGAATAATAGTATTAGGGAACCTATGAGGACTTACATTAGTTATAATATTTCATTAAAAAAAATTATCACATCTCTTGTAGTTAGTTGTCTTGTCGTCTTGGGTTCCCTGGCGGGGCGTGACAATAGTCGGCTCCATGCTTTGTTCTGCTGAACTGCTAGTGACACTTAGACTTTTTGTAACTTCACCATACTGACATATCTGAACATGCGTGTATATACTTAGCATAAAAATTTATCCAAAATATTATATCCAAAGGCACATACCATGAATCGATCATAATCATGTGTGCTAGTGCTCTTATAAATGGGTATATCTCTGTCTGTGCTATCTTCTATACTTAGCCAAATTATGATCTTCAAAGTTTATGAGCTGACTATCAAAACTCCATATGACTTTGTTTCCATAATTAAAACACAAAGCTAGTCATATATACATAGTAAAGTCAAATTTCCAACAATGTTATCAAGCTCCTGCCAGCTAAGTTGTATTGTCATTTTCCTAACTTCAGTTGTCGTTAGTCAACACTTCAGTTGTGCTTGGTGAATACTGTAGATAGATTAGGCATAAACTTTAGTTCTGTCTGGTGACAATTACAGTTTTCTCGATAATTCTTTCTTGGGTTCCTCTTCCTTGGGTAACACAATTTGTTGGGAAACACTTTGAAATTTTGTACTTGGGGTTCACTGACCATCAGGATTTACTATTACCCAAGGTATATGATTACTGATGATAAAAAATTTGTCTCTTTAATTCCCTGAAGTCTATGACATAATGTATACGACTAATCATAAGATATTAAGTTGAAATCAATGAAAATACAATAAATTAAAATATTTAATGTCTTTCATTTACATTATGTAGCTCGGTGATTATCAACTTTGTCATCTTCAAACATTCAATCAGTTATAGTTCATTAGTATACATTAGGGCATACATTCATTGCAAGTATGATATACTGGGTGTTGATGAAATTTCTACTGAAATGGAGTACATGACTGATAATGGCATAATGAGAGATGAGTTCAAACATGTAGATGAGTGAAACATTATGAAAATTTTGGACTTATATGAATTCAGCCAAGAGGAATGGTTTAAAATATTGCTACGCAGAGTTCATGATAAGTTTATCTAGATAGGTGAACAACCTATAAAGATTTGTAGTCAACTGATACATGAGATCACTGGACTGGATAATAATGGAGTCATCCCTATGGAAGAGAAGCATGTAAAGAAACAAGTTGAAACCCTAACACACTCAGAATGAGATAGGCGAGCTATGACAGTGAATGACATTTATTTATAGGATGTGAGTTTGATTTTGATAATAATTGGTTATAAATTTTACTATAGTAGTAGACCTAATTCAGTGTCTATAGGAGTCATTATTATGGCTTACAAAATGGTGAAATAAAATACTAAGTATAACCTATGTGAAGTATTTGCACAATATTTTTTGGAGAATGTCAAGTTGATAAAGAAAGACAAGTCCAAAACCTTCAGATTTGGTTCACTACTAGTCCACATGTATATTCACATTAAGCAATGATTTCTAGGCATGCACCCAAGTGGTTGGAGAAAAGGGATACCTACTGGTATTCAGATTTCTGAGAGCTACCGAAGACAAAATGGCACATGGGTTGATGGAGAAATATTTGGCATGATTAAGATTCTTCAGAGGTAGATGAAAGAGGGATACATGATTCTTGAAGACTTAGTTGAAAAATATAAGGACACAATATGTTTTATGGCTGAGATAGATTGTGTATGTTTTGAAGAAGCTATACTAAGGAAGAAATGGTGTTATCCTATGGGATATGAGGCTTGTTAGAATACTTCAGAGATAACTGAGAGGGGGGGGGGGGTGAATCAGTTATATGCAACTTGATCTTTATCTTATACTTATTAATCCAGATTGATAAAAAGTAAACGCACATTCAAATAACACATTACACAACACATCAATTTGGTTATGGGGAAACCAAATGGTAAAAACCCTGGTGGTAATTAGTACCCACAAAGAACTATACTGTTTATAGTGATCCCTGTTAAAAGATCTTCCAACCCTATTATGAGTTGTTCATTACAATGTAGTAGTATAGTGACCTGGTTAAGGGTTAGATCCTGTTAGGAGTCTTTTACAATAACCCTGTTAGGGGTGGTGGACTCACTATCCAAGGACTCACTGTCCAAGTGGTGAAGGCTACAACCTTCTGGTTATTTGATACACACTGTATCAACAAGATGAACTACTGTTGTGACACTGCTTGTTTGATCAGTTCCTTTTATGCGCTGATGCTTTGACCTCTTGTAAAGCACTACAAAAACCTTATTTGTATTCTAAAAGCTTCAACTTCAATATCTATATTATCACCATATGATAAATATAGCTCTGCTGCTTAAACACTCTGCTTTGCTTTTCTTATCTCTGGCTTTCGCAACTCTTCTTATCACAAATAACCTTCTATAAGTATATACTCCAAGTATGAGATCATGGGACCTGTTAGACAACTCTTCATAACATCCTTGTCGGCTCTACTAAGCGTGCAAGCATAATTACAACCGTGCAAGTATAAACTGAATAGACGCATCACTTCACTAATTTAACCATAACTTTGTAATCTTCTTGAAATACATTTGGCACCTTTTGATTAATATCAACAACTCATAAATCATCATGAATATACACACGCATATCCTGAAGATAGGTGAAACTCAATAAACATGTTACATACGTCGGCCTTAAACCATTATTCCTTTAGAACTGTAACTGTCAATAAAAAAATTAGATATCTTTACTAAAACATCATATCTAGGTCTGCGTGTATGAACATAGCATAATAAACATGTCAACAACATGTATCTATTCACGCAAGTCTTCATGTCATCATATGGATAAGTACATACAAAAGTGCTGCTGTGTATTATATGTTGTCATCAATGACAAACATACAATCAATCATCTATTCAGAATCAAATCTCCAACAATCTCCCCCTTTGGCATTGATGAAAACATATGATAAAAACAACTTCTATTCATGGTGTATTCTTTCTTTTATAATCTTCTCAATATCCTCATCAAAGATTCATCTACACTGCTGCAGTTACATAGACTGTGTTTTATATGTATACTCCCCTAGAGTATAAGCTCCTTGTATGTGTTCCTTGTTTAGCTCTTTGTTTGTGTTCCTTGTTTTTAGTACATACTCCCCCATTGACATCAATGACAAAGGGTGCCATAAACCATTATGCACAAGTACTACTCTAGAAGTAGAGTAGTCAACCATTCATCAGTCACACAAGACTGATGTACTTGCTGCTTTCTTTAATCAGACTTAGGAGAGGGAATGACTCCCAACTTCACGCTTAGATAATCAAAAGTATCCTTTGCTAAAGGCTTCGTGAAAATTTCTGCTAACTGATCTTTTGTGCTTACATAGTCCAATGTCACTTCCTTGTCTGCAACTTTTTCTCTCAGAAAATGGTACTTGATCTCTATGT
>MU223964.1:1919801-1936956 GCA_018584345.1 Thuja plicata | reverse complement strand
TTTGTCTATTAGTAGCATCATCCTTTGCAAGGTCTTTCAGAGATGGAATTACAACCTCTTGTGTAGAAATCTCAAAGATCTCAAAGCCAACACATTGTAGATGTGTTATCATTTTGTTCTTCCAATCTAGATAGTTATCTCCATCAAACTTAGGGCTCTCTTTTCTGAAGTATGCCATCTCATCTACCTTAAGCTGTTAGGCTTCCTCTCCAAGGCACTTGGCTCTGATACCAATTGTTAGAATACTTCAAAGATAATTGAGAGGGGGGGGGTGAATCAGTTATCTGCAACTTGATCTTTACCTTATACTTACTAATCGAGATTGATACAAAGTAAATGCACATTTAGATAACACATTACACAACACATCAATTTGGTTACGGGGAAACCAAATGGTAAAAACCCCGGTGGGAATTAGTACCCACAAAGAACTATACTGTTTATAGTGATCCCTGTTAAAATATCTTCCAATCTTGTTAGGATTTGTTCATTACAATGGAGTAGTATAGTGACCTGGTTAAGGGTTGGACCCTGTTAGGAGTCTTTTACAATAACCCTGTTAGGGGTGGTGGACTCACTATCCAAGTGGTGAAGGATACAACCTTCTGGTTATTTGATACACACTGTATCAACAAGATGAACTGCTGTTGTGACACTGATTGTCTGATCAGTTCCTTTTATGCACCGATTCTTTGACCTCTTGTAAAGCACTACAAAAATCTTATCTTTATTCTGAAAGCTTCAACTTCAATATCTATATTATCAACATATGATAAATATAGCTCTGCTACTTAAACACTCTTCTATGCTTTTCTTATCTCTGGCTTTCATAACTCTTCTTATCACAAATGACCTTCTATAAGTATATACTCCAAGTATGAGATCATGGGACCTGTTAGACAACTCTTCATAACATCCTTGTCAGCTCTAATAAGTGCACAAGCATAATTACAACCACGCAAGTATAAAATGAATTGATGCGTTGCTTCACTAAGTTGACTTCACTAATTTAACCATAACTTTGCGATCTTCTTGAAATACATTTGGCGCCTTTAGATTAATATCAAAAACTCATAACTCATCATGAATATACACATGCATATCTTGAAGATAGGCGCAACTCAATAAACATGTTACATATGTCGGCCTTAAACCATTATTCCTCTAGAACTGTAACCGTCAATAACAGAATTACATATCTTTACTGAAACATCATATCTGGGTTTGCGTGTATGAACATAGCATAATAAACATGTCAAAAACATGTATCTATCCACACAAGTATTCATGTCATCATATGGATAAGTACATACAGAAGTGTTGTTGTGTATTATATGTTGTCATCAATGACAAACATACAATCAATCATCTGTTCAGAATCAAATCTCCAACAAGGCTAGTTTAGAAGTCTTAACTATGCAGATAGAACATGTTCTGACATCTGAAGTAGATACATCTAAGGAGAGATGGGGCACTTATGAAGAAAAAACAGCAAAAGTAAGAGAGGAACAGACTAGAGGCTTGAGGAAAAGGAAAGTAGACAACATTATTCATGAATGTGGTATTAAGGATAGATTGACTAAGGAAGAATTGAAGGAGGTAAAGAATAAGTTTTCCGAATGTTCTTCTAGATTGGCAAGTACTGCTACTACAACCCTTCCACATCTTGAAGTTGTGATGGAAGATAATCCACCTTCTACTATTATTGATGTTACCACCACAAAAAAAATCACAAGAAGAGGCAATCAAGATTGTACCTCAAAGAAGCACTAGATCCACCAAACCAGATTCACCTCCTAAAGAATAGAGGACTGAAGGAGAAGAGAAGAAAGCCGAAAGTGACAGACAAGTATGGAAACTAGACTTGAAGATGATTGAGAAGAGATATATTGAGTAAGGGAATATATTTTCAATAAACAATTACTATGAAAGGTATGAGGAAACTGATAAACTTATGATTAAAGATATTGTAGTAAATCACTTACTTTTTTTCAAGAAAAATCTGTTAGAGATAGAGGGCAGTGTACCTAAAGAGTTGTATGGCAGACTGGAAATAAAAAAATATCTAGCACATATTGAAGATGAGACTATTAGGAATCAAGAAATTGATAATATGTTACCCATAATTTCTATGCAAGAGAGAGATAGAATATTTGGTGAACTAAAACCTTTATTGAGGACCTAGGCAAGGCTAGTGAAAATCATGGCAAGAAAATATGAAGAAGTTAGTGAAGAGACTCAGAGAGCATTGGATCAGATACTAATGGGTACTATTCTTGAGAAGATTCCACCTCCTAAACCTACAATTCCTACACCTTTAGGAATGTGAGAGAGTTCCAAAATAGCTAAGGCAAGTGTTGAGAAGATCCAAGATGATATGTAACCAGATTTCTATGTTTCTGGTTTGCATGTGACTCTTGACACTTCACATGATGACAAGGATCCATTTGAAGAAAACATTGAAAATACAGTGGCTCAGGATGAAGAATAGAAAGAGGAAGAACAAAGAGAGGAAGAACATAAAGAAATGGAGTAGAAAGAAGAAGAAGAAGCAAAAGTTGAAGTCAAAACTAAAATTGACAAATCTTCTATCTTATTGTTGGCAAGTAAAGGCAAACCTATTGATGTTGATGTTGATCGCATGGATGAGGATGAGTTGGTGAGTCTAGCCTTCATCACACTCACTAAAGCAAAGGTGAGATATGAGAAAAAAAGTGACAAGAAAACTAAGGTAATGTCTAGGGAAATCAATACTGTGAACAAATTGCTTCCAGTACCTATTGTTTTCCAAAGCAGAGATGATGTAGAAAACTTGAAGTTAGCACTTGACAATTTTGATGGTCACTATGAGACCCTAGTGAAGATCACATAAGAAAAGGCAGAGAAGAGATACTTGGAGAAGAAATTGATGGAAGTTTTCCAGTCTATTTCATGGGACTTGGGAATTCTAAAATCTATTACAACAAAAGCTAAGAGTTGTGTTGCACATGGAAGGATACTATTCAGTTATTGCATGAACCCAATCAGACATGTTCAGAACATTGAAGACATTATTGCGAAGGATAGGGAAACCTTGAACACTATGATGGACAGCTGTGAGACCTCCTCATAATAAGTAATGGAAATGGAAAAAGAGGTAACAAGAAATTTGGATAAGCTGAATGTACTAGATATAGAGAAAGGGAGAGTCATGTCAAGGTTTGGTTTGTTGAAGAGCTTAATCACTCCTAAACTATTAATTCTTGAAGTACATTTATTAGATATGGAGAAGACAACAAAATCACTAACAAACTCTATGCCTACAAAGTTGAAAGCAACAAAGACATCATCATATGCACTAAATGGACTAATTCACATTAGTCAGCTATTGGTTGAATCATGGAGCGCCAAAGTGAAGGTCTTGGAAGATTCTTTTCAAGATATTCTAAAAATGGTGAGCAAGCACTAGTTGTATTAATTTTTATACACCTTTTTCATTGTTGTCAAAGGGGGAGAAGAGAGAAGAAAAAAATGAATAAGGGAGAAGAAAAAAAAAATGAATAAGGGAGTAGAGAGAAGAAAAATAGAAGAGGAAGAGAGGAGAGACAATTTCTATGTTGGAACACTAAGTCATTTTTTTTAAGTGTTGCCCTCAATGCCAAAATGAGAGATTGTTGGAAAGTGATCATTTTTTTATGTTATGAATCAATTTTTGGTTCTCATTTCTAGAAACACATCTTGCATATTGATCGATTAAATATAAGTTAAGTTTTGATGATTTAGTTCTGGAATTGACTAAGTACAAAAGCAAATTTTTTATTTATTTTGGGTATTGAAGAGAGAGATCAATGAGTTATGATGTGGGAGCTTAGAGGAAGATACTTTGGGGTATGTATGACCTACATCTAAGATCAATTTGATTTTGGTGACGATTACAGAGAGTTAGAGATATTTGAAGACACTGACAATATCAGAACAATGAAATAGAGCAATTGAACAATAGTGATGATTTGGGGAGTATGTCATGGACTCCTAGAAAGCTAAGTTGGATTATGACTATGGGTAATCTATATTTTGGTTATATAAGAGCATCGAATTTGTATTTACTCTTTGCACTATTAATTATATTTTGTATTGAAAGCCGATTGTGTAATTTTGGTTAAGTGAGCCAACTTGGTAATAAGATATATATATATATATATATATATATGAAGAATTTTTGTAAAACAAAGAAATATGGAAGATTGATGAGCGAATATATGTGTATGTGCAAATAGAAGAGAATAGGATGACATAGATCATTGGAAGACTATGACTGGAACCATCTAAGCATTGAAGATGCTTGTTTTTATTCATTATTGAAGAACACTTTGTAACAAAAGTTTAGTTGTAAGAGATATAAGCTCAGTTGGCCCCTAACAGGGTGTTGTATACCTTTAATAGGGTTGTATTCCTCTAAAAAGGAATTGTAATATGTAATATTCAGCTCCTAATAGGGCTAGGTCTCCTAACATGGACATTATACTTTAGTGCATGCTTGTGGGTACCATCCCCAGTTTTCCCTTGGCCAGGGTTTCCTCGAAAAGAAATAATGGTGTTATGAGTTCTGTGTTATTTGTTTATGTTCCTTTGATTTCAGTATGTTTATGGTTTATGTGGGATTGGTTTAAAGTTTATTTTTAGTGTTGTAATACTAATTCACCCCCCTCTCAGTATTACTTAATCCTAACAAACCCATCCTACCAAAAACTAGTGGCCTTGAAGAAATTCCACTTACCTCCATAAGAAAAAAATTAAATGTACATAAATCCCTAGCTTAGGAGGGTAGAAAACTATTTAAAACTCCACACACTTCTCACATAAATGGCTATTAGTCGACACCGCACACACAAAAAAAGAAAATGGCACCTTAAAACACAGTGTGGAAGAAACACGATGCCCAAAAATCATCCCACACCCTACTACCATCGCCACAAAACCATAGCAAGCCTAAAAAATGAAACAAACTCCCCCCAATTCATAACCTCAAACAAGAAACCCCCAAAATGAGTGTATAAGGAATTTTTTTGGAATTATTTCTATTTTAGGTTGTGACATTCATTTTTTTTCATTGATGTCAACATATGTTTCAGTTGGATGTACTAGAAGTTTCAAAAAGACTGGTTATCACAGGTACATGCAAGATTGACAGTTGTGTACATATAGTGTATGATGTTTCACTATATGCGAGCAAAATTTTGTGTATAGGGAAGTATGTAAACCTTATATCTAAGGTCACTAGATTTCATATTGCTATTTTGGTAAAGACTGGTTATAGTGCAATGACAAAGGATTATGACAGAGATGGTCTCTAAATTTTTGGGATAACTTAGATGCAAGCATGATTTATGATATGCGAGATTAAGGAATGATAGATGATACATGGGAGAACATTCCTTGTGATTCTTGGGTCACTAGATTCTTGATGAAGTCAGCTATGGCATGAGGACTGGCAAAGAACTGTTTGGGGCCAACCACAGAGATGTCACATGCTTAGTGAATGGTGAGCGTGAATTATGGATATTGGCACATAACTGATGATTTGTATTTGTTATTTACTTGTGTAAGGTACCGTATGTATCTTTGCAAGGTTATATGTAATTATTTGTGCATTGGGGAAATCTTTACAGGCCGACCTAATTTCTTGTTGTAACTTGTATAAAGGAAAGTAGTTTCTTGACGTGAAAAAGTATGTATTGGATGCTACGAGCATGTGAATGCAATTTCTACTGGATGTAGAGAAATGATTATGTTTTTAATGCACTTCATTGGAATTTTATAGGAAAATAAAGTTGCTATCAATCAGTTCACTATTATAATTATACTTTTATACTTCTCTTTGGAGAGTGGATCTAGAAGGTGGGTTTAACCTTTAGAAGGTGGATTAACCTTCACTTTGGGAATTGTACTTGGGTAGTGAGCTCAAAATTTCTTTCAATTCTTAAGAGGGTTGAGAAGACTCCTAACAGGGTCTATTCTTTAACATGGACTTTGTACTAGATGTAATAATCAGCTCCTAATAGGGCTAGATCTTCTAACAAGGATACAATATTTCTAGTGCATTATTTGTGGGTGTTAATTCCCACTAGGTTTTTCCCTAAACATGGTTTTACTCGACAAAAAATACTTGTGTTATGGTGTTGTTCATGTGTTCAAATTTGCATTGAGTAATTAATGTATAAGTTTTTAAGTTCAAATATTTAGCATACAACTGATTCACCCCCTCTCAGTTGTATTATTCCTAACAATTGGTATCAGAGTTTGTCATCCTCTGAGAAAAATCGTAATAGATTGAGGTGATCTTGAGATGGCTTACTATAGGAAGGAGAGTCCAAAATTTGATGCTGAAAATTTTGGCAGTTGGAAGAACAAGATGAGAACTCATCTGATCTGCTTGGGAATTGATTACTATATGATTACAAGGAAGGATGAACTGATCAAGGCCAAAGATGCATTAGGAAGTTCTACTGATGAAGAAAATAAATTGTTTTCTTGCAATATGGTTATAAGAGAAGAACTGATAAGCGTGCTCTCTAAGGAATAATGTATAGAGTTAAAGATCTTGATTCAGCTCACAAGATCTGGACAAGGCTAGAGGATCTATATGAAGGAGATTAGTACACTAAGTAGGAAACAATATAGAACTAGAAGGATAAAATGGAGAATCCAAGGATGCAAGATGATGATAATGTCAGAGCATATGTATAGAGGGTTATAGAGGCTATTAATGGAATTAGAAATTTAGGAGGCACATATACTGAAGATGAAGTGATCACAAATATTCTTAGATCCTTGACACCTACCTACAAGACCAAAGAGATAGAAGAGCTCATACTACTAAAACAAAATTTTAACAGAGAAGTCCTGATTGCTAAGCTGACCACCTTTGCGACTGCAGAGCTACATGATGCATTACCCAAAGTAGAGTCTGCATTCAAGGCTACTATTCATAATGAAAAAAGACTTTATCAAGTCTTACAAGCTCCGACAAAACAAATAGACATGCATAGCTAGGAGAATATGCTGACGAGTGGGCAGAGATAGAAGAAAGGAAAATTGATGAACTTGTGGCTCTAATAGAAAAAAAGGAAAAGAGAGGTAAGGGATAATTTGTAGGAAAATTACCTTTGAAATGTTTTTCTTGTAATAAGATTGGTCATTTTGCTTCTAGATGTCATACAAGGGTTCCTAAGCATAAGCCTAAGTTTTATAAGTCTAATTACTCCAAGGATGACAAGTAATACTATGCTAGTGAAGGTGTGTCTGATGATGATTTTATGAATGATGGGAATGAAATTGGATTTATTGCTATTAAATATGATGAACCTATTCATGAATAAAAATTGCTAGTATCGCATGTTGAAAATAAATCAGAATAGATCATTGCTAGTGGTTGTTCACATCATATGACTGGTGATAAAGATAAATGTGTTCAACTGAGTAGATATGATGGTGGTGTAGTCAGGTTTGGTGATAACACTCCTAAGTTGATCAGTGGAGTAGGTTCAATCTCTCTTGATGGTAAAACTAACACTGATGATGTCTTACTTGTTGATGGACTTAAGCAAAACTTGTTGAGTGTTGGAAAACTTATAGACAAGGGATATCACTTACAATTTATGATTGGAAAATGTACTATTAGAGGTCAATCTGGAAACTTGATTGCATCAGGTACTAAGTCAAGAGGTAACGTGTTTGAGATGAATACTATAGAGGCAACTTGTTTTATTGTGAAGGTAGATGATAGTTGGTTATGGCTTAGGATTTTTTTATATATGAATTTTGATAATATTGTAAATACCAGTAACACTAATGTAGTCAGAGACTTGCCAAAAATTGTGAGGTCTACTAACACTATGTGAAGAGAGTGTGTGATGGAAAAAAAACCAAGAGCAACATTCAGAGAAAATCATTTCAACAAAAGGAAAGTTGGATTTGGTACATACAAATATTTGTGGTGCTACAAGGAATAGATCCTACTATGGTGAATGATACTTTATATTTTTTTTTGATGACTATTATAGGATGATGTGGGTTGCATTTATCAGAGAAAAGTCTGAAGCATTTGATAAGTTCAATATTTTCAAAGAAAAAATTTAGAATGAATCAAGTCTAAAGATAAAATGTTTGAGGTCAGACAAAGGTCGAGATTTTACATCATATTTGTTCAATTCTTACAATGAAGAGCACGGGATATATAGACATACTTTTTCTCCTAGGACTCCACAAAATAATGAGATAGCAGAAAGAAGAAATAGAACCATACTGGATGTGGCCAAGACAATGTTGCTTGAAGGTAATGTATCTCATATGCATTAGAGAGAAGCAATCAGTACTGCTATTTTCTCTTTGAACAAAATTTAGATCAAAGAAGGTACTAATAAGATACCCTTTGAACTTTGGTGTGGTTATGGTCCTACTATAAAATACTTTAGAATATTTGGTAGCAAGTGTTATGTCAAAAGAGATGATGAAATTGGAAATTTTGACACTAGAAGTTATGAAGGAATTTTCCTTGGCTATTCTACTAAAAGTAAGGCTTATAAATGTTTCAATCTAATATTGAGAAAAATAGTTGAAAGTGAGAATGTGAAAATAGATGAGAGGTTTTAGATTCAGATCCCAGAGAATGAGAAGAATACTGAAAATCAAGAGACAAAACAAAATCTTGAGATTGATAATGAAATTCAGACATGTTTGGATGAGCCTATAGAAACCCCAAAGACACCATTGTATGTTAAGATGAATCATCCTGAGAATCAGATTATTGGTGATGTTAACAAGGACATTATGACAAGATCTAAGATTAGGAATGAACTTTCTTTGATTTCACAAGTAGAACCTAAGACTACTGATGATGCATGTAAAGATGAATCTTGGATTAAGGAAATGCATGAAGAATTAGATCAGATAGAGAAAAAAAACACTTGGTAATTGGTTCCTAGACCTAAGGACAATAATGCAATCACTACCAAATGGGTTTTCAGAAACAAAATGAATGAAGAAGGCATAATTATGAGGAATAAGGCTAGACTGGTCTGCAAGGGCTATTTACAACAGGAAGGTATAGACTTTCAAGAAACATTTGCACCTATTGCGAGGTTAGAAGATGCAAGATTATTACATTCTTATGCATCACATAAAGATTTTAAGATATAGGAGATGGATATGAAGTCTACATTTTTGAATTATGATATAGAGGAAGACGTCTACATTGAGAAACCTATTGGTTTCCTTTGACAGATGATAAAGACATGGTTTGCAGGTTGGAAAAGGCATTGTATGGACTGAACAAGCACTTAGAGCATGGTATGCTCAGCTAGATAGGTATTTATTGCATCTTGGTTTCAGAAAAGGCAGTGTAGATAGTAACTTGTATTTGAGAACTAGTGAAGATGGAATCTTGATTATTGAAGCCTTTTTGGATGACATCATTTTTTGAGGCAATGATGAAATGAGAAAAAAATATTCTGAAGAAATAAAAAGTGAATTTGAAATATCTATGATTGGTAAAATGAAGTTCTTCCTTGGTTTGCAAATTACTCAAAGTAAACATGGTATTTTTATTTCTCAAACCAAGTATCTTAAAGAGTTTCTAAATTTTTTTGGGATGGAGGATTGTAAACCTATTGGAACACCCATGGTGACTGGATGTAAGCTTATGACTACTGATAAATCTCAAAGTGTTTTTAAGAAAAAATGAAGGTCCATGATTGGAGGTTTGCAGTATTTAACTCACACTAGAGCAGACATATCTAGTGTATTTGGAATTTCTGTGAGGTTTGAAGATGATCCTAAGGAGAATCACCTTGCTGCAGTTAAAAGGATATTCGTATATTTGAAAGGGACACTGGAATATGGTTTATGGTATAAATTATTTGATGATTTTACATTGCATGCTTATACTGATGCTGACTGGGTAGGAATTGTTGATGATATAAAAAACACTAGTGGTGGAGTATTTTTCCTTGGAAAGAGGTTGGTTCCATGGTTAAGTAAGAAGAAGGTCTATATAGATCAATCTACCGCTGAATCATAATATGTAGTTGCTGCTATAAATTACACATATTGTTTGGATAAAACTTATGCTAAACGACAATGGGATAACCTTTGAAGAGTGAGTGGTTATACATTGTGATAATAAAATAACAATGAACATGTCAAAGAATCCTTTTATGCATTCAAAGACTAAACATATTTCAATCAAGTATCACATTTTGAGAGACAAGGTTGTAGAAAAGGAAGTAAGAGTGGAGTACCTCAGTACACAGTAATAAATAGAAGATATATTCACCAAACCTTTGCCAAAATATACCTTTGAATATATCAAAGGTATGCTTGGGTGAGAACCCCACCTAGTGAGAACTAAATGATGCAGGAATACATCACTCCTATAGTTATCAGAGCTATATCATTTTCTGGACTTGATGCTTGTATCCACTCCTCAAGGGGAGTGATCACAGGAACATAAAAAAACATATTTGGGTGATCAAGCACCTGGTTTGTTGCAGGTATGAAGATTTGAAAAAGATACACCTTGAAAAGGTGGGATGTGCAGAGAAGGAAATGAGCTATGGAACCCTTTTCCATTGATGTCAAATGGGGAGAGATATAAGTGAAAAATCCTTACTACCTTAGGAGGAGCTTTGAAGAGGATATGGAGAAAGTTGTATTAAGAAAGAAACTTTTGGGTTGATGTTTTTTTACATATGTTGCCATCAATGCCAAAGGGGGAGATTGTTAGAATTATTTCCATTTGAGGTTTTGGAATTCATGTTTTGTCATTGATGTCAACACATGTTTTAGTTGGATGCATTAGAAGTTTCAGAAAGATTGGTTATCACATGTACATGCAAGATTGACAGTTATGTATGGAAAGTGTATGATGTTTCAGTATATACCAGTACAAATTTGTATAGAGGGAAGTATGTACACCTTATATTTAAGGTTGCTAGATTTCATATTGCTATTTTCATCAGTTATAGCTATTTTGGTAAAGAATGGTTACAATGCACTAACAAAGGACTATGACAGAGATAGTCTCTGAGTTTTTGGGATAAATTGGATGTGATCATAAGTTATGATATGCGAGCTTAAGGTATGATAAAAGATACATGGTAGAAAATTCCTTGTGATTCTTGAGTCGTTGGATTCTTGATGACGTCAGCTGTGGTGTGCGGACTGGCGAATATCTGTTTGGGGCCAACAGAGAGATGTAACATGCTTAGTGAATGAAGAACGTGAATTATGAATCTTGACATGTAATTGATGATTTTTATTTGTTATTTACTGTGTAAGGTACCGTGTGTATCTTAAAAAAGGTGTATGTAATTATTTGTGCATTGGGGAAGTATTAATAGGATGAACTAATTGCTTGTTGTAACTTGTATAAAGGAAAGTAGCATTTTGATGTGAAAAAGTATGTATTGGATGCTGCGAGCATGTCAATGCGAGTTCTACTGGATGTAGAGAAGTGATTATGTTTGAAATGTACTTCATTGGAACTATATAGGCAAAGCAAGTTTCTATTAGTCAGTTCATTGTTTTAAGTATAATTTTATACTTCTCTTTGGACAGTGGATACGAAAGGTGGGTTTAACCTTCAAAAGGTGGATTTAACCTTCACTTTGGGCAGTGTGCTTGGGCAACGAGCTCAACATTTATTTCAAATCCTAACAGTGTTGAGAAGACTCCTAATAGGGTCTGTCCTTTAACAAGGACTTTGTATTAGATGTAATAATCAACTCCTAACAGTGCTAGCTCTTCTAACAGGGACACGATATTTCTAGTGCATTATTTGTGGGTGTTCATTCCCACCGAGATTTTTCCCTTACCAAGGTTTTCCTCGATAACAAATACTTATGTTATGGTGTTGTTCTTGAAGTGTTCAAATTTGCATTGAGTAATTAATTTATAATTTTTAAAGTTTAAATATTTGACATACAACTGATTTACCCCCCTCTCAGTTGTATTATTCCTAACAAAAACTGTACACATAAGTGAATTCCTTCACAACTAGGGCACGGCCCTAGACAACGAATAGAACTACTCACCCAATGCTTGTTTCTCTCTCTTTCTTTATCTTTGTGCAAGTTATTTGACAAGCATGGACATGTATATGATTTTTAGGATGCATCCACTTTGAAAATTCATCATAAAATACTTAAACAAAAAATTATAAAAAATACACAACTGAACTAGTAATCACTCTAAATATATTTCTACCAAAGGGTTTTTCAAAATACTAAATGCAAGTATATCTATTTTGACTTGCATGCCAAACACTATGTTATCTTTTTCTGAAAAAATGAGGAACAATTTTTGGTATGTGAAGGGTTTGACCACCTTAATCTTATCCATTTTATTTTAAAAAATATTAGTTTAGAAAATAGATTTAGTGCACTACAATTCTTGTTATTTTGGTATCTTCAAAATTTGAGTTCACGTGTCTCAAATTTCTCCTCCAAGTTAAAGTTTAGTTGATTTTAGAAAATAATAGTGACCATTTATACTCCTCTTTTTGCCCACAATCTTGGTCTGCATGCCCAATTTTACCTTAGGAGCAAGAAGAGATAACAAAAAAAGTATAGCAAAAATTAACTTGTAGGTTGACAACATCACTCTTAAGGAAGAAAGATAAATTTTACACGTGAGTGTGAGATTACTATTGCTAGGGTGGGCTATTTTCCTTAGTCATTACCTTAGATATAAGAAGAATATAAGAGATTGGTGAAAAATTATTTTTATATGAGGACCAAACAGATGAATTATATTGTGGATCAGATCTTAACACAAACTATATAAATAAGGTAATATTGGAAATTGCTCTAAGATCAGCAAGCCTCAAGTAGAAAAAAACATGAATGATCTCAATGATAATTTAATTGTTAGGCATCTTACAAACATAATTTTTCCTAAGAAGTATCATTTGTTGGTATAATTCCTTAATTTAGTGAGGTAGCAACATAAAAGTTATAGGTTGGCTTTGATAAGATACATGAGGATCATATCTTCTTGATAGGAAAATAGATGGGTGAATATAGCTATTTATTGATCTAGAATCAATCTCTCTTCCATAAAACATTGGAATACGAATGACCAAACATGTTGTGCTTGACTAACTCTTATTAAAAAGAGTCAAGCAACCCAAGTTCCTTTCCTTTGTTGAATAGAAGATTGATTTATTGATTTAGATGTGATCTAATTAGGTCTAGATGCATGCATAAATGATAACATAAATTGATAAAATAGATAGAAAGATGTACAAATAATCACAAAAATGAAACAAGGATACAAAGGTGTATCAGTGATAGCAAACAAAACCTAAAACTAGTTGACTAGTGTGCTAGGTGCTCTAGTTTAGAGGGTGTTCAAATACTGAAAAATACCTAGATCTATTATGAGAAGACTTAGAATTCTTATTCTTCTAAAATCCATCTCAAACATGTATGAGTAGGGTTCTAGGCGCCATAGTCCAGGATTTTCCTCTTGAAATTGCTCCATTAGTCTTTGCCTCAGTTGTCCAAGTCTACCTTACCTGCTGACTATGGAATTTTTCATAGATTTAGCTTTAGAATTTGAGGATAAAAACCATTATATTTTGGACATAAGAGGCGAACCTTATGGATTTTTAGACGTCAGAGGATGAAAATACTTTGGTTTTATTTAAGGGTAATCTCACAAAGAGGTTTTATTTGTATTTGAAAGCTTTAGATTTTGGCATATATTTCAGTATTTAGGATTTTTTATTGATTCAACATATTGTGGAAGCATATATTTTGTAATCATTGAACCAATATTTTATTTTAGAGTAGTATTTACTCACCATTTTGTGATATTCTTTGAAGCTTTAATATATGTATAACTTCAAAAAATAACAATGCTCATAAATATATAACAAAGAATGACAATCTATCGTATGCTCTCACTTTCCCTCATAGATTTGGGTCATTAGAAAGTGACAAATTATAATACTCACCATGTGCTTTGACCTTGTTCTCATATGATCTTGGTGATAAGAAAGTGGTGAATATTATATTAAATTTAGTTTAGAAGTTTACAAAAAATCCATTTGCAATAGATCCAGTAATATGCTATGATCACGTGGAGATAAATATCAAGAAAATAATTACATCAAATAGCTTTGCCATAGGGAAAGAAAATTGAAATCCACCACTTTTGAGGATTTCAACTCAATACCCCACACAATTACTTTCTTTTTTTGCATAAAGCTTTCAAACAACTCTCCTAACATAAGCAATACAAAGATAAATGATAAGGGGATGAGTGACAACTCTAGTTATGGTTTGGTTAAGGATATTGTAAATATAAATCACATATGATATACAAGCTCTTGGTTAGTATGTGAAGTTGAGATTTCTCTCAAGGGGAGGGTGACCCACATAATTTGGGAGGAACAATGGAGTAGATCAAGGAGCTCAAGTCACTACAATGCAACAAGCTAGAGAGTACCCATAAGAGATTACACCAAAATAATTATAATGTCAAAACGATATAGATGGAAGATCCTAATAAGTCAACCCATTGAATTGCACATGAAGCCTACTTTGCCTTGGTGTACATAACAACTAACATACAAACACTTTTTCATAATTGTTACGTATACGAGTTATTTACAACACAGTATGAGAGAATAATAATGTCGAAAAAACTCATTATGCTGATGTGCCATTGTATAAATAGCCTATAAATTAGTGGATCTCTCATAGATAACCACCACCAATTAAAGAGGACCCACAAGGCATAACATTAACTTATTATTGGTATTGTTAGTATTAGAGTGAAGGAAGATGCTACCATCCGTAAACATCCATAGAATAAATTAGAATGTCTGATTCTTATTCACTTCCTTGAGCTGTAATGAAAAGGGTCCACTTTCTATTCATTTAAATCTTTATAATTTGCCAATTCTCAATATTAAAAAACTAGCCACAACATTTTAAAAAAAACTTTCACTTAACATCAACCTAATAACCTTTACTTTAAAACTTATTTCCAAATTAAAAAATATTTTGATATGAATAATATTTTAAAAATATATCCTTGTAACAACTATTCACAACACACAAAACAAACAACTAAAAGAACTGATAGGATGAAACAAATATACCATTATAAACATCAGTTAAATGTACTATTCCTAAACCCTAGCTTGGACGATCAAGATAAACCAAATCCTAAAAGTTACTTATTCATTCTTGGCGTTCTTGTGAGGATAGTACTCTCAAACATCAAAGTTCGTAACAATGACCAAGTATAAGCGTTGACTGGACATACGAACATTCTGTAAATACTGGGTGAACTTTGAAAGTAAGTTGGAGAATCAAATTTCTGGAGGAAAAAGTTAAGGGCATTTTCCATGGTTACAAATCCACGTCAAGGACATCAAATCAGACAAAATTTATAGTCAGGCATCCATCAAACAGTAAACTGATGGAAATTTAATAATCTTTATGGCAAGGCACAAAACTTGTCCGAGGACGGGTCAAACTTCAAATGATTGCCATCCTCATAAATTATACCAAAAATCATTGGTATCAATCTCCAATGAATATTCTTCGCTGGAATAAAGTCTCTTTCTGCTTTACTTTATCCTGTAGACTTGTTACAGCATCAATCGATCATACTAAATGAAACCATCCCAAGCCACAGAAGACAGTCAAAGACAGAAAAACTTGAAATGATAAAATGTTTGCTTACCTGTATACCAGAACAATATTTCTATTCATGAAAAGAAAACAATCAATATCTTATGGGAGCAGTTAAAAGGTTTGGCCAACATCTCTCCATACCTGGCATGTAGACAAATAGATATCCATTTGTATTTTCTTTTTTAACCATCTTGGGAGCTTCAGTAATTGTAATGCAACTATTATGAATTATGCTTTCCTCTACTGTACATTGGTTGAAAGGAGAATGGAGCTGCTATAAAAAAGAGGTATGACTAGATTGGCAAGAGCTTTCTGTGGTAGATATAAGGTCACGCGGTCCAGTTCTCCTAACTTGTAGAATTTTGCAGCTAATACTGTAAAAAGAATTATAGATCTAGCTGGAAAAAGAAGAAAAACATCTTTGCAAAAATACAAAAAAGAACAGATCTCATGGGAATGAATAAAATTCTATTGATCATACATATTCCATGATTTCAATATGCATAACATGCATGATTTATAAAATGAAAAGCTCCAGCGAATTATGGTAGAGATCAGCAGTTCACCTTTAGTTAGACTTACACATTACAAACACATATTCTTCATTTATGAAGAAAATGAAGTACAGACTAAAAAGTTAAAACAAACTATGCTCCTCCAATTACGGATTGAAAAACATCTTTGCAAAAATACAAAAAAAAAACAGATCTCATGAGAATGAATAAAATTCTATTGATCATACATATTCCATGATTTCAATATGCATAACATGCATGATTTATAAAATGAAAAACTCCAGCGAATTATGGTAGAGATCAGCAGTTCACCTTTAGTTAGATTTACACATTACAAACACATATTCTTCATTTATGAAGAAAATGAAGGACAGACTAAAAAGTTAAAACGAACTATGCTCCCCCAATTACAGATCGAAAAACATCTTTGCAAAAATACAAAAAAAAAAAATAGATCTCATGAGAATGAATAAAATTCTATTGGTCATACTGTTGAGAAATATGTCTCAACCTTGCAAGCTTTTTCCAGGAAAATTACAGAATTTGTTTGTGGCAGTTTTCCACATGTTTATGCATTGGAAAAAGGTGTATGAGTTGTCAAAATGAGTCTTATCCATAGTAGAATATAGGTGGGCCATTTTTAGAGCCTTAATGACTCATTTTGTGACTTTTATAAGGGTCTAAACTAGGGGACAAAATTATGGACGGGATTACTATTTTAACCTGGTTGTTTTTCCATCTTGAAAATGTAAATGTCAAAAATGGGCAACATGTGGCATGGTGGTTAAGCCCATGGTTTTGTAAAACCACAAGTGGTTTCTAACTTGTAAAATCACTATATAAGGAGGGCTTGGGGAGGAGTTTGTATTATGGAGTTTTGTTTGCAAGGCTGGGTGCTAGAAGGATGCTAGTGGTGTCTCTCCAAGCTTGAGTTGAGGTGATGCTCTTGTA
>MU223964.1:1870901-1881927 GCA_018584345.1 Thuja plicata | reverse complement strand
GTATGAAATGCAAATGAAGTATGGTGATGCAATCTCACAACCAGTTATAATTCTCTGATTATTTTACCGATTGGTCAAACTGAAAACAATGAAATAAAACTCTGTTCACTCACTATTGTCAATTCAATACAATGAAACAACATCACATATAGATGGACAGTAAAATAATGGCCCTAGACTTGATTGTCTCTGCAATCAGCTTCACATTAGAAACTTCGCCGACCTTTCTATTAACTTTTTCCACCATTTATATAGAGATTACAATGTAGGATCTTCATGGGAATAGGAAGTGATTCAGCTTCTAAGAACATGAAAAGACTAGAGAATACTTTCGAAAATAGAAAGCCAAAAGACCATGACTTTTTATCTACTACTTCCTATAGTTTGACTTTGAGAGAATTGAAATGAATAGTCCTCATCAATTGAATACAACTTGTAGAATCGAATCCTCTTCTGTCGTTACAATCATAACCAACACCCCTTTAGAGCACTCAAAATGTGAATTTATGCTCTGAGTAATAGCAATATTTTCAAACTGAACTTTCAACACAAGAAGTGTTCTTTGGAAGATTCTGAAACAACCCAGATCATCGGATTTTGAAAAAAACATTGAAATCACAAAGCTAGAAGCCGACGGGTTTTAGCTTCTGAGGTGAAAAAATGACTTTGGCACACCCGATTTTGGATTTTCCGCTTGTAGAAAACCCGCAACTTCATCTCTTCACCTTTAGAATTGTATACATTTTTGAGCGATGATTCCTGAAGGAAAAATGTACTTTGAGCTATTTCGAACCGACCCATATGATCAGAAGTGAAAAAGGGATCAAGATCTGCAAATTATATGGCGGTGGGTTTTGGGAAAATAGGTGCGCAAAAAGCTTTGGAGTAGTTAGCTTTGCGGAAATCTACTTGATGAGTGCGATCTCCATAATGGAACTTTTAGCTTTGCGGAAATCTACTTGAAGAGTGCGATTTTTGCAATGGAGTAGGCTCTGAACGTATTTCCGCAAGTCAAATTTAACTGTATGAGTCTTTTTTTAACTTAAGGCACATGTGATATGAAACACTTAAATAATAATAAAAGATTCCTTAAAGCTTGACGATGACTTATGTAGGCTTGCGGAAAATCACTTTCTGAGGTAGAATTCCGCACAAGGTAAAGTTCTGCCCTTTGCGGAAAATCACTTTCTAAGGTAGAATTCCACCACGGAGTAGTTAAAACTCAATTTTCCACCATGGAGTAGCCAGAATGAAAAATCCCGCCGCGCCATAACTTTCTCATTTTGACTCCAAATCTCATGCGGTTTTCACTGTTGGGGTCGTAAGACACCATAGAATCAATCCATGCCTTCAGATAGTGAAAATCATCAACTTTTATTGACTTTGGAAAATTTATTGAATACATACATATTATGTGCTATCGCACCCGAAAGAGCAGAATACAAACCAGAAAAACACTTATTTCAACTGTATATTCATTGCGGCATATCACCTTTTCTGATTTCTTCTCAATTCTCTGTTAGAGTTATGCAATTATATCACATTGCCCATTTTGTTCAGTCTGCCAATCACCATGCTTAGATCCAATGCCGTTTGAAGGATATCAAGCATAACACCTCACATCTACAATCACAACTTTGTCACTGCATCATCTATATGAAGAGTCTTCTCTGATTTCTTATGAATGCTTGGAAATTATGATTCCCAATCATTCTTCTTCTTGAAAAAGATCATCAATAGGAGCACATTATCCTTGCCAGGTTGGGATCTATAACCTGCCCAAAATGAAAAGACTTTTAGATAACCCACCTGGCTTAAAGAAGGAAAGGCAGTGGCAGGGAAACCTGGCAAGAAATTCCTACCTAAGGAAGACTTAGACATAGACTCAAACAAGATTAGACCTGACTATGACTTCAAAATCCTCCACTTTGACAGCATGGGTATAGGATGAAAAGTGGGGCAACACAAAGCATGGAGCCGACTACAGTTTTTGATTAGGTTCTATTAATTTATTTTGTAATGGCTAGCACCTATTGTAATATGTTTTTAATCATTTTATTATCATTCATGTAAACACGCTTGAGACAATTAATTTGGAAGCATTATATATGTTGAGTTTAGGTCGACTCAGTCTTAGTTTCAGTCGCGTCTATTAAGCCATGTAAATATACTTGACATGCATTTTTGTATTGAGCGTGAAATGGAAGAAAGATAAAAAGAACAAATAGATACTGAAGAGAAGAAGTATATTCAGTATCAGATAAATCTCTACTAGAGGTTAGAGTTAAAGCGCACAAAAGGAATTGATCAGACAACAATGTCATAACAATATTTCACCTTTCCAGATATAGTGTGTATCTGATGTTCAGGAGGTTGTAGCCTTCTTCTTTAATAATTGAGCTCTGGAAGTGTTCCATCCACATTTAACAGGGTTTTTAGACTCCTAACAGGGTCATTGTACTCAGCATTATAATGACTACTCCTAATAGGGTAAAGGAACTCTAACAAGTTCATAGGACTAGTGCAATTATTTGTGGGTACTAATTCCCATAGGGGTTTTCCTCTGGCCAAGGTTTCCCCGTAAACATATCTTGTGTTATGTGCTATGGTTTTATATCCTTTTCTATTCATTTTCAGTATTTAAGTAATTGGGCTAAGTTTCAAGAAGTAGAAAATTATTAATTGCTGAACATTGATTCACCCCCCCTCTCAATGTTCCCATTCTTAACAATTCCAATTAGAAAATGAATAATAATTACTTATTAAACTCAAAATTAGACAACATTTATGTTGGTGAAAGTTAAGAATCTTCTTAAGAAACCCTTTTTGTTTCATTAATTTTTGGTTGAGAAATTCGTCAGCTACATGGTCAGAGTCTGGAGAAGCAAGGATATCTCAAATACATGTTTTTTTGTGTTGACTATCCAGGTTTGGCATCACCAAACCAAATCCTAAAGCAATCCTAAGGCTACAAATTTGTGTTAGAGGTATTTGATATCAAATAGAGATAATATATTCATGTTGGAAATACTGGGAAGTGTTAGCTCTTTTTCTTGCACTACAACCTTAAGATGATATACTGATTATACTAGAATGCAAACTCCCTATTTTATGCAAGAGAAAGGCTAATTGATGAGGATTGGATAATATCCTCCATCTTCTTTAAGTTCCACATCACTCAGGTGGGTATTTCCTTATCTGCACATACATGAATCCTTTCTGAAAACAACAAGCTTGTAGATATATAACTCTGGAATGGTTTTTCAGACTCTTTAGGTAACTAATACCTCAATATTTCATAAACTCTTATTCAATATTCAACTTTCATAAAGTAAGTCTGAAAACTAGAGAAAACTTAACTCCTAGTAACATGAAATGGAAATGGTTTTTCAATTATGTGTTTGATGTATGGATCTCTGTAACATCTCAAATCTTACATAGACCATTCCCTTATCCTATGGCCAACAGAGTCAACCATGACATTGCAAAGATGATCATGAACAAAAGGAAACAACATAGTTTGATTTGTTCATATGCCTTACATAAAACATACCTCAACAATCAAGTTCTACTTATTTATCCACTTGTGTGTTCAGATATGCAACTTTTCTACTCAAAGATTTAACTCTCTCCTTGAAAGTGACCCTAGAATAGAAAGCACATAACCAGCATCCACTGGAAAGACAAGATTGGAAATACCCTTGATATCCCAACTCATACAAATCTGAAAACAACTCCCAAATCACATTTATCCCTTGAATAAATCTATTGCAAGCATTCCTCAAATGATTAAGAATAGAAAAAATAACACACCCTGGATGCCATATTTTACATGATTTAGAAACATAAATGGAGACAACTTGATATCAGAACAATAGTACTGAGATTGATTCATAAACAAGCAAACAATTTCCTTTTACAATAATGTTATTCTCTAAGATAGAAAGGAACAAGAACACTGTATATGCATATAAGAGAGATAAGTATTATAGAAGATATCCAAAATGGAAGTCTACTATGAAACTTCTGGCTAAGAGAGGCAGAACAGAGTCTAAAACCTCTACCAAGCAGAGCAGAAGGCAGGGACAGGAACCCTAAAAACTGAGAAAAGAAGAGAAGATATAGAAGAAGGAGAAAACCTAGAGGCAATATTTGATAAACACCTATCCTTCTCCTACAAATCTGATCTGTACTTGTTTTTCTATTCTTTTCAAAAATCTGAACTTCATCGGTGACTATCTCATCAAAATCTATTTTTCCTTATCTTTTACTTCATTCTCTGACTTCATTCTGAAGAAACAAATCTAATCTTACCTTGCACAAATCTATTTTTTTGTCTTTTCAAAGTTTTATCTTATCCCTTGCAAATCTCCTTTATTCTGTCACTGAGAAGCCTTTCAAATCTGATTTCATTTGCAAAATATCTTTGAAACCTGATCATATTCTTTGCTCAAAAAACCTTAATGAAAGCTCTAATAAATCTAATTTTGTAAATAAAATATATGTGCATTTTGTTTCAACCTTATATGCAAATCTGATCCTATTATTTGATCTTCATTCTGTCCAAATCTAATTCTTATTCTACAAAAATCTGATCTCTCCTGTGTTGAAACATCTTCCCGAAATGCATTTTTCAAATACTTGCAAAATAAAAATTACACCAGACTATACATTTGAACCTTTAAAACTTTGCACAATATTTAAATTTCCTTGAAATATTTATTTTCTATATTTTAAACCCAGAACTCACCAGAAATTGACATGTGACACCCTCTTATTCACTTCCTTTAACTGATCTTTTAACTTACCTTTTAACCGCAGTTACCTTTTCCTTCATGTCTCCAAGTCTCTGAATAATTTCCTTAACTATGATTTGATTTGGAGACTTGGAGACATGCTTTAGTCTCCAAGTCTCTAGATAGGCTTAACTCAACCATATATTTACCATTCCTTAACTGCAGTTACCTTGCACAATGCAGTCTCTAAGTCTCCACAAGAACTCTTTAACTATGGTTAGATCTAGAGACTTGGAGACTAGCTTGTCAACTTAACCATGCTTCTAAGCACACTCTTTAACTACAATTATCATTTTCTTCATGTCTCAATGTCTTGGAATAATTTCTTCAATGAGGGTTAGTTCTAGAGATCTAGCGACCAAGCTTTAGTCTCCAAGTCTCTTGATGTTTGAGACTTAGCATTTTTAATCTAGAGACTGGGCGACTGTAGTTAGTCTCTAAGTCTCTTGATGTTTTCGCACTAACTGCCAACATCCGGTGACCTAGTGACCATAGTTAGTCTCCTTGTCTCTAAATATTTGGCGGTTAGCTTCAAGCATCACGCGACCTTGTGACTAATGACTAGCGGTCAACTCAGCGATTTGTCTCTGAGTCTCCTGATCCAGGTGGCTAACTGGTCCTCCTTTCTGGACTTCGTGACTAGCCATCATGTGTCCACCTTTACCACATCATCACTGCCATCTGGTTGCCACCTATCTACAAAATTTATTTATCTTCAATTGGGGCACATAAATCGAGGAACCAACAGCCATGCACGTGTGGATAGCCTCCAACTCATCTTCACATTTCATATGTTTGTCTTCTTGCTTATAAACATTTCAAAAGTCTCTTGTGGGATGAATGTGGGATTAAATCCCTTTGTATTTTAAAGCATTTAATTTATTTTTTCACAAAATATGATGGCCACCAACGCACTAAATATTCTAGCTGAGAGGCCCACAAGGAGCTCCTGCCTTCTTTCCAATTCATATTACATTGTGAGTGCCTAAGTATATAAACATTAAAAAATGCCATTGCCCAACAAATGTGGGATAATTCTTTTAAGCATTCTCAAAAAAAAAAAAATTTATCCTCTTGATAGTGCTGCATATAGACGACTGTATCTCGCAAACTAGGAAAAGTTTGGAAAATCACTCTAGTGAGAATCTATAGAATGAAAGTTTTGACAACATATCCAAAATTTAGCTCGATACAACGGTTGAATAAAAAGTTATTCCCCCCACAATATGACTATGTTTTTTGTTTCTTGCAAATTCGTGTTTTCAAAATTTTTATTTAATCTTTCCCTTTTTGCAGTGTTATGATTTTAATTTTTTAAATGTTTCAAATGTCCTGTATGTGCTGGGTAACATCTTCGCTCTATTCAATTTTCTTAAAGCTTCTAAAGTTTTGTATAGTCAGAAAATGGAAGCACTTCCATTGTAGACTTGTTTAACATTCTGAGTAAGTGGTTTGGGGTCATATCAAGCACCTAAAATGGGTTCGTGATCTTGACATGGCATCCCCCCTATTCTACCCCTCTTTCCACTCCTTTTTAGCTTGATTTTTGCATTTTGGACTGTAGACTGGTGATTCTGGGTTTCAAGGTCAGGGTTGACCTTTTAGGTCTATGTCAACCTCGACCCTGACCTAGGTCAAGGTCAACCTCGACCTTGACCCAGGGTCCAGATACCGGGGTCTCACAGTTTCCAGATGTCGGTCTTTGAAAAAAGTGTTTTCCCGCTTTTGGGTCAGCTGTTTCAGGTTCCGAAGTGTTGATTCCTAAATTATATTTAGTATAAGTCCTCTTCTAGGGGCATGGGTCTAATTGGAATTTAATTATCCTATGTTGGCCTCCTTAGAAGATTGTGCCCTAATTTCATATAAAAGGGAGCCTTTCTCCCCTCATTTTCTCTAAGCGATATTGAGAAACGAAGTCCTCTATTGAAGCCTATGCATCCTTGAGCAATTGAGAAACATTATCAAGTGAAGATTCAAGAAAGAAATCAAGAAAGATTTGAAGAAAGGATTCATTCACCATCAAGCCTTCAAGCATTCAAAGAGATCCATGGAAGGCCATTAAAGGATTCAAGCCACATAGTGCCCTTTTGGTGATCTCTCCATCCACCTTCTTCTAAGCCTATTATAAATTCAAGAACCCATTCAAGACTTGGTGTTGGAGATCTACAAGCAAGATATTGAAGACATCCTACCATTCTACATTCCACATTTTTGAGCACACTTGTGGATCCACAGATTCAAATCTACCACAAGGACTTTTTCAAGCAAGGTGAATTTGTGCATTTACTTTGTTTATCTTTATACAATTTCAATTAAATATATTTGAGGATAATTCCAAAACTGGGGTTTGACTAAGGAAAACCCCTCCCCACAACAAACAATCCTCTTTTTCTTGTAGGTACAGGTTCAGGACTTTAGATTTGAGACCAGATCTGGATACCCTTTTCGGCTTTCTTTCAGATGGCACAAACAGATTCTCTATTAGACCTGTGTAGATTAGGGTTAACATTATTGGGTTAGGGTTGACATTTGTGGGTCAAGGTCAACCTTTTTCATAAGACGACATTAGAACAAAAAAAGATTTCTAGGTTTTGTTCGTATGTGCATTCCGGTTCGGGATCATCTATCAATTTTTCCAGAAATAGTCTATAGACCTCAGAAAATAGCATTCTTTGATTTGTAATTCTTTAAGGTTAGTACATTTCTCCTATTTCTTCAATTACTATCATATATCATATCTATACATATAATTAATAGAATTTAAGATCCCCTTCTTTGCTCTCTTTTCTGAATAGTTGATTCTTTTGTGCATTAGCCCTTCCTTTGGGTTGATCAACTTGGATCTTCCATTTGTGCATTTGGGAATAGGAAAGGAGAATCTTATCTTCCCCTTAATCACAATTGCAATACACAATCAATACAATTCAAATTAAATGTAAAGTAGGGTTAAGGGATTTAACACACTTTAAGCAAATCAAACAATAATTAATAAATAATCTCCTTTCCCCTTTCCATCACTTTACATTAATGTAACATCATAACATCCATCTATATTTCATATGTTACATTTTGGTGAATCCTTGATAGGCAACTCTTTCTTTTTGGTGTTAGATTTACATTATTTGTGTTAGATCTTGCATGTTCTTTCAAATTGCATTTAAATTCAATAGATAAAAATTTTGCGTTAGCTCATTTGCATTGTATTGGTGTATGAGCTTTACCACATCTAGTCCTACTTATAGTATCCCAGTTAGAAGAAGCCGTAGACTTATGGGTTCCTTTGATCTTGAGTCTTCCTCTCCTTTCCTTAGGATCCCGAATGACAATTTGATGACTCATGATTCTAATCCTTCTATGGAGCATAACTCTTCTCACTCATCTCATGATGAAGATGACACTTTAAGAGTTCTTCCTGAACAAGTGCAAAACCTTTCAACCGAACTTCATAAAATGGGAAACTGGCTTATCCAAGAAAACCATAATCAAGATTCTATCCAAGCTATAGAGTCTCTTAAGAAATTCCTCCATGATAATGATCAAGGTATTAATTTCTTGCGTAGTATTACTCATCTTGTGAATTTAAATGTTAAACCTTTAGCTCAAGAGGCTCAAGAGTTAGGATTCACACCTATTGTCACTAGTGTAGGACCTTCTTCTGTTCCTCTACCTAGTATTCCTACTTACACTCCTCCTGTGATAACAACTTCTCTCCCAAGCGTACCTATCCCTATGAGTGCTCCACCGGTATCTTTACCTACCTCACAACCTTCATATCATAGTGTGCCTTTTACTTATACTAATCCTATTCCAACTGTGGTCCCTAATGTTCCACCAACTGTGTCTTTTATTCCTGCTACTTCTTACACTTTTCCTAGTGTTCCTAATATTTCTATGCCACCTGTTTCCTCTAATGATTCTACAATTATTAGTTTGGCTCAAACTATTTCATCTTTACAACAACAACTGGCATCTTTAACTCAATCTAAATTTATCATTCCTACATGTGATATGGGTATTCCTTTATCCCTAGACATCATACGTGCTACTGTCCCTCAGCAAGCCGATATGCCTCATCTTGAGAATTATAATGGTAAAGGTGATCCTGTTACTCATGTTAAAACATTTAAAATCCTTTGTAGTGATTATGCTCATGACCATAGGATTTTAGCTAAATTGTTTGCTAGAACCTTTCAAGATAAGGCTTTACAATGGTATTGTTCCTTACCTCCCTATTCCATTGATTCTTTTCCTAAAATTTCCAATTCCTTCATTCAACAATTTCAAAATAACATTGGACCACAAGTGTCCTTATCTGATTTAATGCATTGTAAACAAAACACTAAGGAAAAATTGACTAATTTTATTGGTAGATTTAAGCATTTATATGTTCATATTTCTTATCTTGTTCCTGATATTGATATTCAACATATGTTTATTTGAAATTTACAAAAAGATATTATAGATAAGATTCTGCTTACTAAATTTACCTCCTTTCAACAATTGTGTGCAACACTTCACCATTATCAATTACAAGTGAGTTAGTTTGAGAGAAACACTCCAATGGCTCCTATTCCAGTTGATAAGAGTGACAATGCTCCTAATCCTAATAAGTTTCAGAAACCTAACAACTATGTTAAGATTAATAAATAGACGAATGCGGTTGCTGATCAAGTTGTAGCTACATCTAATAGTGCATCTACATCCACTGCTTTCTATATGAATCGTACATTTACTCCTCTCTCTGAAACTTTGCATTCTATAATGAGTACGTTGTTAAGTGCTAGTATGATTACCTTGCCTTCTATTCGACCTCTTCTTCCCACCATGATAGCTTCAAAATTTTTTGATTCTCAAGCTTTCTGCTAATACCATTGCCAGAATGGCCATGACACTGAAAAATGTTACTCTCTAAAGCATAAGACTCAAGACTTAATTGATTCTAAAGATTTTTCTATTGATGATCTTGATGGTAATGTCAATAAATCTGTTTCTCCTCTTAATCAAAACCTTGAAATCTACACCAATCCTTTACCTACACATGATACTAATAATATAGCTCAACCATCTTCTGTAGACATTGTTTATGATTCAAAGATGGATGACCTTAATCATATTGTTAATCATGTGGAGAGTGTTGTGCCATCTAAACTTATTGTTCAAGATCCTTCACCTTCACTTCAACTTCCAATTCCACCTAAAACTCAAAAACAAACTAAGGATAAGCGACCTAGGGAAATTTTAATTACCTTTGATGATTCTGAAACAATTAAGGCTCCTGATGGTCCCCTTTATATCTATGCTAGGATTTCTAAGATACCTACTTGTGGTTTTCTAGTTGATCCCACATCTTTAATAAAGGTCATTGCTAAGGAAAGTATTTTTATGAAAGGCTTACAACGTGATTTTTATGATTCATCTAATGCATGGATCCAAACTTGTAATGGCTTTCTTTATCCTGCACTTGGTTCTATCAACTTACCGGTTGAACTTTGTGGTAAAATTATAGATACTACCTTCATCATTATTCCTACTTCAGATCAATTTCAAATCAAATTTGGTTTACCTTGGATATCTACTATGCGTTCTATCTCTTCTCCTATTCATAAATGTCTTAAGTTCATTCATAATGGACAAGTAAAAATGATTAATCATAGTTTGTATCAACCATCCAGGCCTAGAGATTATGCTACTCTCGATTTCCTTTGGCCTTCATTACCTAACTCATGTCCTTCTTGCCCTGATCATCTCTTTCGCTCCTATCAAGCTTACAAACATCACAAAATTGCTAAGTTAAATATGCCTCATATTGAGTCCAACCATGGTCTTTTGCCTACTCCTTCCATACCTCCTTTATCAATTACTTCTAATTCTACTACTCAAACTCTTACTATTTCATTACAACCTATTGAGAATCCTCCTATAGAACCTGTGAAGGAACCTGTTGTCATTCCTCATAGTTCTCAACATGTGCCAAACAAAGCTAAATGTAACAAATCTGCTAATGGACATCGTAAGAAGCGTAGAGCTAATGCTAGAGCCCGTGCTTCTATGATTCAAAACTCATTACCTACCTTCGATCAACCTATGATGGATGCATTGGATTTTAATATTCATGATGTTAAGACGAATGAGTATGATGATCCTATTCACATCTTGGATCCCATTTCAATCAACCTTGATGAGGAGGACACTCTCGATGATCCTATTGATCTTAGTGATGAATATGAGAC
>MU223964.1:1806122-1850916 GCA_018584345.1 Thuja plicata | reverse complement strand
TGAAACGTTCAAAAACCTAGCCGTAGTTTCTCGAGGTGACAGGAAATCAAATTTAAATCATGAGAATTTTGGCGCAATCACAAAAATGGTTAAGACAACTGACATGGCACTCTGTGATTCATCCTCTGTCATACATCTCAAATACCTTTTGTACACAGTAATCACAAATTCTTTTATCTGATAGGCCGCCGACTTGATCTTCTCTGTCACGTCCTCCACTTGGCGCCGCTTTTATAGATCCTTTTCATCTGGCGACCTCGCGACCTCATAAAGTCTCTTTGTCGTGAGTGTATCTCCTTAACCATGGTCTAATATTTAGATTAGGCGACCACATAATTCCTTTATCTCAGGTAACCCAAGACTTTCCAGCGATCAGGCGACTATGTGAAAATCTTAGTCGCGCAGGGTTAACCTTAACTCAGTTTCTTTCTCCAGACTACGTGACAAACCGTTGCACTTAACATTTCATGGTAATCTCCAAGTCACTGGATCCTTATTTCTCTTTTCAAGACTTCACGACAACCCTTTGGTCGCTGAGTCGGGTGATAGACTTAACTTAATCTTTTACTGAAAAGGTACCCTTTCTCTGTTTTCAGTGACTTCACGACATACCTTAATTGCTTAGTCGGAAGGACTTTTTCCCTGGGGCACTTTTATCACCAGAATACGCGACCACCATTAGATCCTTTCATTTCTCCATCACACGGCTGTCTTTTAATCGCTTTAGAATTTCACATACCCTTAAAATATCAAGAGACTTCACGACTGAGGGTAATATAACTTAAGTCTCCTTATCGCTTGATCCTTTTTCTTTATCTAGCGATCACCTGACAACCACTTTCTTTCTGACAGATGTCATCTTTTACTTCATCCACTTTATGCATTCTGGAAATCTGAGTCATCACTCCTGTTCTGGCGACATCCCGACTGAGGGAAATTACTTAACCTGAAACTGTTAGTCGTTGAGTCATGACTGTTATGTCTTAACTGTCAAATATCACAAGACCACGCAACTGAAGGAAATCCTTAACTGTTTTGACCAAGCAGATCTAGCAACAAAGCGACATGAAGAAAGCACAAGGTCGGGAGACATTTCATTGACTTTCAAAATCTTCTTGCGATCACCCGACTGAGGGTGGGTCCCATTCATTTTAAAGCTCATAACATGATGTTACAGCGACAACCCGACCAAAGAAAGATCACTAAGTCTCGATACATAAATGGAATATTTGATTTCTTCATGAGACTACGCGACCTAAAGGCAAAGCTAAGTCGGGAGATCATTTGGAATATTCATTTTTGTTAAAGCGATCAAGCGACCTGACTTAAAGCACATGTCTTTAGTGACTGAAAAAGGTAATGATAAAATAGAAAGACATGGCTAAGGGTTTAAAATGCATCGTTTAACACTTGGTTGCTAGGGTTTTCAGGGTTTTGACAATTTGGGCAAGGAATTAGCATGAAAACTTGAAAATTTTCAAAGGGGAGAGCAAGGAAACAGGCATAGCAGCAAAAACATGAAATACAACCAACAGTCTTCATAGCCTAGTGCACCATGTCCACGATGCTGGATTGGTTTTGAATCATTTTGTTGATCCACATCAATATGATAATGTTGTGTATGGTCTGTACTATGCCACTTAGGCTGAATAAAATTTGTTTCATCATGATAATGATTATCATTATGTTTATGTACTTCATTTTCACCATTTTGTGCATTCCTCTTCTTATCATCTGTAATGTATAAAGGATTTAAATGGAAAATTTTGAATGGATATTTATTATTTTGTCTGTGAGGAGGATAATACTTTGTAATTCCACTATTTTTATCAACCTTTTCTTCATTCACCAAATTTATTTTTGCAACTTTAGTGCTATCTTGTGGTGATGCAATATCCTCTCTGCAAAACCCCATCCTTTCAAAAACCTCATCTAGCTTTCATTTAAAAGCCCTAATCATTCTTTCATCCTTCTTTTCCAAAGCAATTAAACCTTGTGTCATGATGTCCACAATTTCATCCTCCCGAGTTCGCTCCTTGTGTTCAGACATATCAACGTTCCTTAATCCCGGGTGCTGAAATGGATTTCTATTTTCACTTTCACCGGAAGAAATATGATGAATTGAATCTGGGAGCTACTCACAAGAAAATTCTTTCTCATCTGATTTAGGTATGTACAACATCTTTGAATTTCTATTTCTCTTTATTGGTTCTAATTCAACAAAAGTATTATTTTTCAGAGATCTCTTCCTAACATAGGATTTTCCTGAAAATGGGTTTTAGAGTCGCCATCTCACTTTCTGTGAGGAATATATAATTGTTCTGAGTCCTCTCTATCCTAGTAGAGTCTTACTGATCTTTACAACTGTAACCAAAGATTCTATCAATATTCTTTACGAATATTCCCCAGCAGAGTAGCCAATTTGTTGGGGCTCAAAAATGCTGGACCATTTTGAGGCCAACTGATAGGCACAAACAAGTGCCTCTGCAATTATGACTCAATCGAGCCAAGGCTAGTAGGCCTGAGTCAAATATGCTTTCTAACTACACAAATACGTGCACAACAAAAGAAAATCCTTCCAAAGGGGTTAACAATCCTTTGAAGGGAAAATAAACCCTAATCATAATCGTCAGATAGCTTGAAACTTAATCTAAAGCTTAAGAATAATGTTAAACCTAATTGAATACTTTATGAGAAAAATACAGGTATATTTGTAAATTACATAAACAATAAATGACATTCTCAAATGACAAATAGACCAGTGCCTATACCAAATTGAGAATAGAGTATATTATATCAATCCTATGTATAGACGGAGACAGTTTTAAGATAACTCACTCCTATAAAGAGACACCATCATCCTACAGGATTCCAATTGAAATTTTTTTTTAAACAAATTATACAATTAGTCCTATGGTTTTTTAACCCAAATTAAGAGCCCAAAAGAAAAAGTAACAGGTTCTCAGACCATGCTACCGATACTCGAATTGCATAAATTAATTATAAATAAATGTATCAAATAGATAACACAATAGGATACCCTGGTTCACAAAGTAATCTGAAAAACTAATTGAACATAAAAAAACTATATTAACTTTAAAGTATAAGCACTTATATGATATTTGCACTTGGAAATTTGTACATAAGTTCAAATCTGTAGTTCGGGAGAGAGTTTCCAATATTTGCCATAATCTTCCAATTCCTTTTTTGTTACAAATCTTTCACTATAAATATATTTATCAAAGGTTTCATGTGAAAAGACATGCCCTTTCACAAGACCTAATCCTGGCAACTAACCCTAAAATTACAAATTTAACCATATAATAGTTTTAGGAAAAACATTTCCTATATAACATATTTAATCTTGTTATATCTTCAGGTATTGTGCATAGTAATCCATCATTTAGTTCCTGCACAAAAACATTCAAAATTAAATAATCTTCAAATAAAACTTAAAATTTAAATCATCATATTTAATAATGTTTTATGTTTTCAATATGATCTCAATTCAAGATTATTTAATTATAAATTACTATATCAAATAAATATTAATTCAATCATGAAATTGTCTTGATAATAAAAGTAATCATAATATTTAAGTAATTTAATCATATGTATGTATTTTAATAATCCCATTAACAAGATAATGCTCAAGGTCAATCAATAGGGTATTTTTATTTTTTTAAAAACTTCTATCCTTTTTACTCTAAAATTTTACCAAGATGCAAAAACAATACCCTTACATAACATAAGGCAATGTAAATTATAAACCAAATTTCTAAAATATTAGGTGATAGAAACTTATAATTCACCCTAAAAAGAAGGAAGCACATACCTCGTATCTCAATATTAAAACTTAGGGCAAATGATAACTTTATTGCAAGATGACAACCCTAATATTATGAATATTGCTAAAATACAATCATTTTATAAAAACAAAGTTAGGGTTTATGTATATAAAATCAATCATGCCCATTTTACCTCGTAACTTTGATTACCCTTTATAAGATTAAAATTAATAATAGAGTAAAATAAAGATTGTATTTTAAGTTTTGAAAATTAAAAATAAACATCAATAAAAATATTTCAAAACATAATAATCTTTTAATAGAAATATACTTTTCATACTAATGATTTCATGGTAAATAATAAATAAAAATCACATTAGTAAGAAACAACACACTTATGTGTCCCAACAATTTTTAATTTTACATGAAAATAGAATAATCTAACACTTATCCTATAATTTACACCCATGCTCTCAAAGAATAACATAGGACAATTGGTTAGGGGGTAGGAGGGTAGATAGGTAGGAAAAAGGGTTGGCTTAAGAGGTCGAGTGTTCAACTCCCGATCGCTACCCTTTTGCCTAACTACATTTTATTTAAAAATTCTTATTTCAAATCATTTTTTTCTTTTAGAAATATAGAAGCAATTTATGATAATAAAACATTTGATTTTCCATGTAACATAATAGGTATTTACACTTGAAAATCATATACATAGATCAATCATTAAAATTTCAAATAATATAAATTATCAAATGAAAAATAAGGAAGAAGGATATATCAGTGAAGTATACTTCCCTATCGATGTAATGCTTACAAAACTAGGTGTCAACAGTAATATCACCTTTTCTTTAAGCCTTTGCCTCAACATATTTGTATCTATTTTGACATTCTCATATTCTAATATAGGATCTTTTGATTCAGATATGCCTTGCTCATCATTGTGCTCTTTATCCTCATACTGCTCTACATCACTAAGCTGCTCAAAATCACTAAATATTTCAATAAAACAAGCCTCTAATGCTTTCATAGATTCTATTGAGCCATGAGGTAGATCCATAATCCAATCTCTTGCAATATCAACCAAATATATTGAAAAAAATTTCATCAATATATCCTCATGTAAAATATTATGACTGTCTACCAAGTTAGCAAAATTTTCTAAATGATCTTCAGCCGACTGTTCACCGAAACCAGTAAATTTCTGCAAACACTCCCTAAAATTTGATGGAATATGATTTGGATATCCATGGATACCCTCAAAAATAATTGCCCCATACAAATTACTACCCCTCCAATCACTAGATTGTGACATCTTAGTAGTAAAAAAGATTACAAACTGCCACTCCTATCTAGTACATATCTCATTCTGATTTTGCAAAAATGCAAGTAAAACTTGAAATATGTAAACCTCTTTTTTCACACCTTTATCCTTTTTTCTTTAATGCTACAATCACTTCAAAGGAAAACTATCATAACTTTGTGAAATACCTGGATGTACTTGAGTTGCTGCAAATATGTGCTTTGAAAATACTTCCAAATCAGCCTTCCAACTTGTAGAGCTGCCACATTGTTGTAGAGGAGAATTTTTGCAAAAGATTGAGATCCTTCTTAGCTCTGACTTCTTTAAATTAGAAATCTCACATACACCACAGGAGCCCAAGAATTTGTTTTCACTATCACTGCAAGTCCACCTTATTTTGTAGTATTTCTTTAACACGCACACTAGTGCAAGTCAGAGAACTTAGAGTCACCACTCACCATATGTGAGATTGTATGAATATAACTTTGAGGAACTTGGACTTTCAAATACTTTGCAATGATAGACAGGGCAGACTTGACTCACTTTTCAAAACTTGAGGAATGTGTCTTTTTGCAGAATATGACTCTATGACTTCAATGGCTACACCAGAGACTCTAGGGTAAAAAAAATTCTTTGATAATCCCCAATAGAGTCACCAATTTGTTAGCTCTTTTTCTTGCACTACAACCTTAAGATGATAGTATACTGATTATACTTGATTGCAAACTCCCTATTTTATGCAAGAGAAAGGCTAAATAATGAGGATTGGATAATATCCTCCTTCTTCTTCGAGTTCCACATCACTTAGGTAGGTATTGCCTTATTTGCACATACATAACTCCTTTTTGACAACCACAAGATTGCAGATATATAACTGTGGAATGGTTTTTTAGACTCTTTAGGTAACTAATACCTCGATATTTCATAAACTCTTATTCAATATTCAACTTTCATAAAGTAAGTCTGAAAACTAGAGAAAACTTAACTCCTAGTAACATGAAATGGAAATGGTTTTTCAATTATGCATTTGATGTATGGATCTCTGTAACATCTCAAATATTACATAGACCAGTGCCATATCCTATGGGAAAAAGAGTCAACCATGACATTGCAAAGATGATCATGAACAAAAGGAAACAACATAGTTTGATTTGTTCATATGCCTTACATAAAACATACCTGAACAATCAAGTTCTACTTATTTATCCACTTGTGTGTTCAGATATGCAACTTTTCTACAAAAAGAATTTAACACTCTCCTTGAAAGAGACCCTGGAATAGAAAGCACATAGCCAGCATCCACTAGAAAGACAAGATTGGCAATACCCTTGATATCCCAACTCATACAAATCTGAAAACAACTCCCAAATCACATTTATCCCTTGAATAACTCTATTGCAAGCATTCCTCAAATGATTAACAATAGAGAAAACTAACACACCCTAGATGCCCTAGTTTACATGATTCAGAAATATAAATGGAGACAACTTGATATCAGAACAACAGTGCTAAGATTGATTCATAAACAAGAAAACAATTACCTTTTACAATAATGTTATTCTCTGAGATAAAAAGGAACAAGAACACTGTATATGCATAGAAGAGAGATAAGTATTATAGAAGATATCCAAAATGGAAGCTTGCTCTGAAACTTCTGGCTGAGAGAGGCAGAACACAGTCTAAAACCTCTACCAAGTAGAGCATCAGGCAGGGACAGGAACCCTAAAAACTGAGAAAAGAAGAGAAGATATAGAAGAAGGAGAAACCCTAGTGGAAATATTTGATAAACACCTATCCATCTACTGAAAATATGATCTACACTTGTTTTTCTATTCTTTTCAAAATATGAACTTCATCGGTGACTGTCTCATCAAAATTTGATTTTCCTTATCTTTTACTTCATTCTGAAGAAACAAATCTGATCTTACCTTGCAAAAATCTGATTTTTTGTCGTTTCAAATTTTGATCTTATCCCTTGCAAATCTCCTTTATTCTATCACTGATAAGCCTTTCAAATCTGATTTCATTTGCAAAATATCTTTGAAACCTGATCATATTCTCTGCTCAAAAAACCTTCGGGAAAGCTCTAATAAATCTAATTTTGCAAATAAAATATATGTGCATTTTGTTTCAACCTTATATGCAAATCTGATCCTATCCTCTGATCTTCATTCTATCCAAATCTGATTCTTATTCTGCAAAAATCTGATCTCTCCTGTGTTGAAACATCTTCCTAAAATACATTTTTCAAATACTTGCAAAATAAAAATTGCACCAGACTATACATTTGAACCTTTAAAACTTTGTAGAATATTTAAATTTTCCTTGAAATATTTATTTTCTACATTTTAAACCTAGAACTCACTGGAAATTGACATGTGGTGCACTCTTATTCATTGCCTTTAACTGATCTTTTAACTTACCTTTTAACCGCAGTTACCTTTTCCTTCATGTCTCCAAGTCTTTGAATAATTTCCTTAACTATGATTTGATTTGGAGACATGGAGACATGCTTTAGTCTTCAAGTCTCTGGATAGGCTTAACTTGACCATATATTTACCATTCCTTAACTGCAGTTACCTTGCATAATGCAGTCTCTAAGTCTCCATAATAATTCTTTAATTGTGGTTATATCTAGAGACTTGGAGATTGGCCTGTGAACTTAACAATGCTTCTAACTGCACTCTTTAACTATAGTTATCATTTTCTTCATGCCTTAATGTCTCTGAATAATTTATTCAACCAGGGTTAGTTCTAGAGATCTAGCGACCAAGCTTTAGTCTCCAAGTCTCTTGATGTTTGAGACTTAGCATTTTTAATCTAGAGACTGGGCTACTGCAGTTAGTCTCTAAGTCTCTTGATGTTTTGGCACTAACTGCCAGCATACAGCGACCTAGTGACCACTGTTAGTCTCATTGTCTCTGAATATTTAGTGGTTATCTTCAAGCATGATGCAACCTTGCAACTAACCACTAGTGGTCAACTTAGTGGTTTGTATCTGAGTCTCTTGATCCTGGCAGCTAACTGTTCCTCCTCTCCTGACTTCGTGACTAGCCACCACGTGTCCACCTTTGTCATGTCATCAGTGCAATCTGGTCACCACCTGTCTACAAAATTTATTTATCTTTCATCAGGGGTATAGAAATCAAGGAACCAGTCACCATGCACATGTGGATAGCCTCGATCTCGCCTTCACATTTCATATGTTTGTCTTCTTGCTTATAAACATTTGGAAAGTTTCCTATGGGATGAATGTGGGATTAAATGCCTTTGTATTTTAAAGCATTTACTATATTCTATCAAAAAATATGGGGTCCACTAATGCACTAAATATTCCAGTCGAGAGGCCCACAAGGAGCTCTTTCCTTCTTTCCAATTCATATTACATTGTGAGCGCCCAAGTATATAAACATGAAAAAATGCCATCTCCCAACAAATGTGGGATAATGCTCTTAAGCATTCTTAAAAAAAAAGATTTTATCCTCTTGATAGTGCTGCACATAGACAACTGTATCTCGCAAACTAGGAAGAATTTGGAAAATCACTCCAGTCAGAATATGGAGAATTAGATTTGCGAAAACATATCTGACATTCAGCTAGATCCAACGGTTGAATAAAAATTTATGCCCCCCAGAATATGACTGTGTTTTTTGTTTCTTGCAAATTCATGTTTGCAAATTTTTTATTTAATCTTTCCCTTTTTGCAGTGTTCTAATTTTAATGTTCTAAATGTTGCAAATTTCCTCTATGTGCTGGGTAACATCTTCCCTCTATTGCATTTTCTGAAAGCTTCTAAAGTTTTTTAAAAACTCCCAAGAAGATCTACACATGCAATCTGCATAAATTGATTTGGAATCAACTTAGAAAAGTGATCAACTGGATTGATCAAAGTCTAAAAATCTTCAAAGGAGTTCACTTCCAAGTCTACAATGCAGAACATCCTTCAATTACCCTTGACCCTAAATTAGGTGCAAACAAGGAAAGTACAAAGTAGGTCACTTAATTCTAGATTTTGCATATTCAGTAAAATTTTAATAAATTTTAAATGGAAAGGTCTTGGAAAAGTGAATAACTGGATTGGCAGGATTCTGAGACTCTTCAAATAGGTATAGTCTCATGTTTACAATATGAGGGAAAACTCAATTATCCAAAATTTTCAACAGGGTATACATTTCCAAGACCCCAAAGTGGACAACTTAGTAATTCTGCACTTGAATACTCAGGAAATCAAAACTATTTACAAACAGAATGGCTCTAGAAAACTTGTCATCTGATTTCATAGGGATTTGCAAACTGGCAATATTGGTTTATTTTAATTCTTAAAATACCTAGGAATAGACCATGATGGCATACCTATCCATCTGATCAAAGATGCAAACCTTCAAAGTAAGGTATTCAGAAATCTGCATTCAACAATTTTGGGAAACTTAACAAAATGCCAACATAATCAGACTGGCAAACTGCTCAAATGGATTCATCATGATCTGGAAAATGAAATATATGGAGTATTTGACCACTAGAACATAGTACAAAAGGAATTTTTTCAATTGAATCAACTGGTCAAAACTTATAAATAGTCAAACTGGGCTATTCAGATTTCTGGGCAGAACAAAGATATACATAATTCTGGGCAACCAACTTTGGGGAATATGGAAACTTATCAAACTTATTTGAAATGGCTTGGGTTCTGAAACATAGAATTTTTGATATGCATGCAACATTTTCCCAAAGTGATGGCTTATGAAACTCAACAGGGTGCAAGATATTTAGAAGCAAGCTGGGCAAGTTACATCAATTTGACACTTAGCAAAAATGTAGATTTATGTAACCACCTCAAAATGACTACTCCCTAAACATATCAGAATTGAAATTTAGGAGTTGGAACCCACTTCATATATCAAATGAAAGGCATTAAAGCCTCTTACCAATTGGTACATCATGAAAATCAACAGGGTATCTTTCACAAGCACTTCAGTTAAGCCTTCTCACACAAATTTTTTAGGGTACTCATGTTGCCTTATTGAAAATTTTAACATGGTCACTCAAATTTGTGCCAAATTTGAGAGTACCAATAGTGGATCTAACTGAGGATGGTTAAATGTAAGTTTATATTGAGAACCATAGATCTTTGGAGTAGGAGACCACCCCAAAACTTCAAATCAGATTTTATCTCTTTTCACTTTCCTCTTTTCAAAACTTCACCTCTCAAAACTTTTGTCTCTTCTCAAAAAATGGGGAAACCTCTTACTGAAAGAAAACACACAACTGAAATAGAAAGAAACTATACAATATGTTCATTATCTATAAGAGGCCCAAAGCCCCCCAACTGAAATCAACTCTTACCTCTGTCAAACACAAAGCTCTCTGCACCATGTTTCAAAAATATGATAACAGTGCCACTCTTATCTATTTGATCCAATCCACTGTCATCATGTATCAACTCATCATATGATAAAAAAATTGAAAATTCTTCATATGAGCTTCCATAAAAATTAGGTAGATTGTCATCAAAAAAATTGTGTGGCATATACATGTCACATTCATTAGATAAGAACATACTTTGATACCTATAACATTTGTCATCTTTCATCTACAAACCATAACTTAAAAACTCACCATCCAACTGAAAGGAGGGATACTCAACCTCTGTCATATTGCTTGGGAAAGAATCATTAATTTCACTCACATCCATCACTTGCTTATCATGCAAAATTAGAGAAGATTCATCACCTTGGATATAATCAAACTTAGGACATGGAGCAATAACCTCTTCATAAAAAATAGGAGCACCTTGCAACTTATCATCATCAAACAAACTCAAAGAAAAGTGGTGGTTGGGATGGAAAATACCAATACATTGAATATTGGTCAATGAAACTTGAGTCACTGATTGACCACCTTTTAATGGTTCAAAGGAAAACTTAGAATCAAGACAAGATTCAAAATCCACACTTCTCTAAATCAGTACTCAACTCAATACTTGGAATTTCCACATCTATTAAATCTGAAACCATACTGAAAACTTCATGATCTGATAAATCAAACTGACATCTATTGTAGCCTAATGAAAAAGGAGTGCAAGAAGAAACAGTATCACATATGTCCAAATCAAAATGCACTGATTCACTTTCCTTGTCAAAATCAATATGTATTGGACATGAAAGTTCAAAGCTTCCATTTCCTGAATATCTAAGATACCCAAAAGATAAAATCTCTACAATTTGTTCACTGCGAAGGGAACAAAAGTCATCTTATTCATTCATTTCCTTACTGTCTTCTTGCATGATGCTGCAATTTTCTTCTTTATTGGAATCTTATAGTGAAACCACTGAAACCATATCATCTTGTGTAAAGTCCTCACTACAAACACTCATGTCTGCATCATAGTTGTCTTCTTGCTGGTTGCATAAATATTTCTCATTGTCTTGTTTTTCATAAAGCTTTATATCAATATCATAATTAGCAATACCTTTACTAGCAGTAGACTCCTCATCATCACTAAACATATATTCATCTTTATCACTTTCAATATCATTAAATTTAGATTCACTGTCAGATTTATCATTGGATTCTTCAATAATCTCTGAAATTTCAGATTCAATATCATTGTTTTCAACATCATATATATCTTTAGAAGAAGCATCCACTAAACCCTTTATCCATTCTTGTAGACACCTAAAATTTACCAGGTGTATCTCAAGCATTCCAAATTATAAATCTCAGCCAAATGCTTCAAAATCTCATCTCAATGCAAATCAAATGGATATTTATCAAATCAAAGGAACAAAATTCAAATCAAATTAAATGATCAAATAATTAAATTCAAGCCTAAAGGGATTAATCAAATTATGCTATTGATTTTTCAATTGTATAGTTCAAATCAAAGAGGATCAAATCCAACCCAATCACCCTTCCATGGCTAATTTAATTAAATGATGGAGTTATTTAATTCTTAATTCTTTGAGACAACCAACCAACTTTCCCTCCATTTGCAAACACCTCAAAGCTTTTGACTTAACCAAGATTTGATCATGTTCAACTCACTCTACCCACTACCCATGGGAAAATGCTATAAATACAAGTCATTTCCTTTATGTTTGGGATCCAAGAATTGAAGAGAAAAAGCATCCTTATTATAGGCATATTGAGAGAACATTGAGGAGCATTTGAGAGCTTTTGAGAGAGTTTTAGCAATTGCATTTCATTTAGCATATCATGTTTAGGAGAATTTTCTATTTTATATTATGATCTTGGAGCATTTTTGAGCATTTTGAGCATTCTAGCTAGATTTGAGCATTCAATTTTCATACATATCTCATTCTAGGATTGTCCTTGAGAGAGATTAAGACTGAGAGCTCTCTTAAAAAATCTTGGATAGAGAACCATGAGATGATATAGATTTAGCTTCAATTCTAAGATTAACTTTGTTTTATCTTTCCATAGAATTGTTTGCTCTAATCTTAATTTCATGAAGGTGTATTTTCTTACATCCATAATGGTGCCCACCGTGGGGCTCTAAGCCTTTGTATTAACTTTTTTATCATAATATTTGGTCTGTTTTCTTTGTTCTTGGTGTTTTTCTTCTAGAAAATAGGAGAAGAGCTGCGTATGCTACGCCAAGAGCCGCCTAAAAATACCAAAACATCACCTGAAAAGCTTGATTCGTCTCTGTCTTTCTTTCTACTTCCGTGTGGGAGATAAATTGGACCACCTTTTAGATAAATTGTGCCACCTATCAGATAAAGTGCACCACCTGTGAACTTTTAACAACCGCTTATCAGCAATTTCTGATCGCTTTTTATACTTTCTGTGCCGCTTGTTATGTTTATTTTACTGTTTGTGTTATTTTAAGCACCGCGTATTGAGAGTGAAAAGCCGTATCTAAAGTTTAAAGTTACGCTTCGTAGCATTTTGTAGCCGTTGTTTAGCTGTAAAATGCCACGTAGAAACTTTTGCTTTAAATCAATTTTTGGTTGATTCTGTCACTTTTATAATTCTCTGTGTTATCTTGTTCTACAGATGAAAAATCACCCAAAGGTGCAGAAACCAGAGAAGCGAATCTCAAGGCCTAGCAAGGAGGTAAGAGCTAACACCAAAAATGATAAAGAGATCCATAATGCAAATTTATTAGAGAGTTTGTTTGAGGAAGAACATTTGTATGATCATTATATTAAGGTGTTCTTTGCATATAAGAGAAAATTCCCACTCTTTAAATAATTTCGCATCCTTCCTTTCTTTAAAAGATTTTATCGATAAATCATTCATTTGAAAGAGATTTTAGGAGGTTTTTGTGTCTTTTAAGGTTTTCAAGTTTTCTTCACTTTACTGTGCTTTGTGTTGACTAACTTTTTGGAGGAGATGGAGTGGGAATGATTGCCACTAGGTCAGTAAAAAAAACAAAGCCAAATACTCAAAAATGTGCCTAGCCTTGCTAGCTTCAAAATCAGGTACTTATATAATCAAGCTTGCATTAATTAACTTGTGGAAATTCATTTGAATCTAGTATAAATAAGGACACCTTACTATTTTCTATTCGAACAAGACATCAGGTATATGTTCTCAACTTTTCAAAGTTGATCAAAAAGCCAAAAGTGTCAAGTTTGGGTAGTCAAAAGAAAGGAAGGATTAATCAAACCACAGACTTCATTTCTAAGAACCTCCTTGTCAAGAGGTTGAAAATAAATAGATCTGTTTGAGGTGTTTGGAACAAAGAAAAACAATAGGGATATGCTCTTCACTCTTTAAGTGAATCAGATTCCCAAACTTGTTGGACTAAGTTCAATTCTTGCTTTTCATGAACATGCTAGCTAAATAGAGCTTTAAAGGGCCTGCCTCCCGAGAATTTCCTTATGAGGATGGTGAGAGGGAATGACCTAAAGTGGGAGATATTTGCTTTTACCACAATATCGTCTGACCCACTATAAATAATGCACTTTTCCTTAATCAGAAAGTGACTAAAACTTGTGCAAGCCATCCTCACTTCCTCTAGTAGTCCTTCAAGATTGCGCAAAATTGTACTTTTGTGCATGTGGGAAGCCCTCAAAGGGGTAAAGGATCTTGTCAAGGTTTAGACCAGAATAGTTTTGAGACCTCATAAAGTAGCAGACCTACCTTTGTAGAGCCATTGATAAAAGATAAATTTGTTGACTCTAAGGTAGACTGTTTGGAAGAAATCCTTGTGCAAACTTGTAAAAACATCCGAGAACATACACTTTTAGTGTTGTTTTAGGGATGTGGTGCAAATTTGATGTGTGTGTTGAGTTTGTACTTCATTTTCATGCAAGAATATTCTTTAACAGGTCTGATCAAAACATTTAAACTTTTAAAATCCAAAAAAAATTGAAAATTTCAACTTTGATCAGCAAAGAGCCACCTACAAACACTTCTGGGCCACCTACAAACAATTCTGTGCCACCTACAAACAATTTTGGGCTGCCTACAAACAATTTTGTGCCACCTACAAACTGCAGAGTGTCGCATAGAGTAATTCAAGTAACTACTTACCAACATTTAAAGGCCGCCTACACATAGGCAAGTGCTGCCTAGAAACAAAGAAGAGAAAACAGGGGGCATTTCCCAAGGGTTTGGAAAGATTTTGAAATCATATTTGGATACCCTTTTCAGAGTTATTTCTATCTAGTGCAACAAATAGATCATATGCCTTCAACCATTCATAATGATGAATCTATTAGAGAAATGAATCAATCCTATGGTGGAGAATAATTATCAAAATCAAGATCAAAATCTCCATAGGACTCTATACAATGAAGTAACTAACGATGTAATATTGGAGGCATCCCAAGATCCTATATTCCTTCAAATCATGGAACAAATATTGATGAAGGATAAAGAAGCATATTTTTCTCAATTAGGAGCAACCCTTCCTCATAATGATGACATATCAACCTTAAGGAAGAATGAGGAAAAAAAAAAGGATACATCATCTAACAAGCCATCGTTAAGATTAATTTTTCCTTTTCTTTATGATGATGGGCCATCCGTATCTTCACCTTCTTTATGAAATGAAACATTTAAGTGCCACAAACCTACCTTGGATCAAGGGAAAGTTCATGACCACCCTATTTGTGATAAAGAGAATGGAGATAAAGATATCACTCTCAAGAAAGGTTTAAACCAAAAACCCCTATCTAGCAAGGTTTCTCCCATAGCCTTTATGCCTTTCATCCTTCGTCCATCTCACAAAACTTCACAACTATCCAAAATTACTCCACCAAAGAGCAAGCTTAATGATGATACTTTTCATGTTGACTATGTCTACCCTTAAGGGCTACCTCTAAAAGAAACCCAAGATAATTTACATCTTGCTGAAAATCATTTCCATGCTTCAAAGATCATAGACCCTAAGCTTCCATGTGCTTCAATGCCTATTCAAAAGGATTCTCCATCACTCTTCCAAAAATTCCCAACACATATCCAAGAATTTACCTTATCCTTAGAAGTGGCTCCATGTCAGGAGGATAACCCAGAGAGAAAAGAAACAAGTATCAATAAAGATAAAGATCAAGATGTTATCCAATCCCCTCCCATATTTTATGAAGGTCCCATATCCATAGAATTCGGTGATGATCCCCTTGCACCTTTCATTTCTTCCAAGATGATATCTTTCCGGGTCAATAACAAAGTGTCCTTCCAAGCTCGATATCTAGTCCACTTCCCAAGCAAGATCAAGATATCCCTTCCACCATTTCCAATGAACATATTGAAAATCAAGAGAAAAACATCCTCTCTACACCATTCAAAGATCCTTTTCAAGATCAAAATACCCCATCAATTCCTTGTCATGAACCTCCATATTCACCTCAAGAAACCATCATTCCTCCATATCCCTTGCATAAGAATGAATCCCTTCAAGCTTCAATTGATCCTATCAAAGTTTCTCCCATGAAAGCTACTCATAAGCCTATTGGTATAAAGATAAATCTTAAAGATGAGAGCCTTGACAACGTAATTCATGCCAAAGATATTGATATCCTTTTCACACCTTATCTTCCTCCATTCAAATGCAACCATACACCTTCACCATCCTCCAAATCCCTTTTAAGTTCCTATTCCCCAAAGCTAAAGTCTTCATCCCTTCCATCCATATTGGGTCCATATATTCCTCCATCAACCATGCCTACCATCCCTAGCTCTTCATCCACTTACCCTACCATGTATCAAGATCAATGAAGGCACACATACTTGAATAATTTCCAAACACCACTCCATATGAACCCTCCATATTCTTCCTATTCACCCAAAATTCCCAAGTCTTTTGGAAGCAATTTGGATGTGCAACATAAAAATCAGAAACCCAAGAATCCACATGTGTATAAAACTCACCATGTCCCATCTAATCAACATGTGAATGAAAAGAACAAAGAAACATCCAAAAGGCCACAAAGGTCCACAAAGGAAGATGAAATATCCAGGAGACCACAAAGGTCCACCAAGCAAAAATAAAAGTCAATGAAAATGTGGGTTCCTAAATCCCTCATTGAAGAAATGCATTCAAAGGCATCACAAAAGAGTGAAAAATCAAAGACTATGTGGATTCCCAAGTCACTTTTGAAAGACTTGCACACAAAATAAAAATCAAAGTTGACATTCAAGCTTCCAAAGGCTTCCACTCCATCTCCTTCCAAACATTTTCCACTTTCCAAGTCTACATTGGGTTCCTATATCCCAAAATCCACTATCTTAGCTACATCCTCACCACCTTCATCCATTGTTCCTCCATCATTCCACCTCCCTTTAAAGTGTGTGTCATAGTTGATCTTGCCAACATTTCCATTCACAACATACCTTCTTATCCTCACATTCATTATCCAACACATACTTTCCATCTTTCCATCCCTCTTATCCCATCTATGGCAGAAAACGTTCACCACCATCTACCCTTATCTTCCATATCTATCCTTTGTCATCACCTTATCAATATCTTTGAGCATCCTAGCCATTGCCATGGTTTATTATAGCATATCTTTCAGAAGAGAATTGTTCAAAGATCCAAATGTTGGGAAAATTTTGAAAAATACAAAAAAAGAAAAAAATTGAAAAAAGAGAAAAGTGCCTTGGTGAAAACCTGGTAAAACGGGTTCCTTGGTAGCAAAAGTAAAGAAAAAATAAATTCGTCCTATCATGAAAACCACTTCTTGTGGCACCTTGGACAAGTACCATGATGAAAACCTGCAAACAGGCATCATGCATAATTCCTTCCTCTTGCACTCTACACTTGGGGGAAAGTTTCATCCATGTTATCCTCCATCTTCCATATTCTACCATTTATCTCACTTGCATCCATATTCCCACTTTTACCTTTGGTCTTGACAAGGTTGAACATATCCATGAGCATCAAGTATCTTGACACCATTATCCTTTCCATCAGCTTATTCACTTGTTGCATCCATGCTACCCTATCATGATCTTTCTTCTCCCCAATCCACCTTCATTATTCCTAAGTAGTCTTTCCATAATCCCAAAATCATTCCCTCATAACCTTCATCACCCCTTTATCCTAATTGTGCTATCCTATCCACATCTTACCCAAATTGATCCATTGGTCTTGATTGAAAATCAAGGATGTAATGTACAAAAATTTGTTATCAAAATCTTCTTGACATGTCCACTCTTTTGGATCACTCACTTTCATGACATCAGGTCATTATCCTATATGCTATCTAGAACTGCATCATTGGCTTCCATTGCTTATACAAAAACATGTTTCACATTGCTATATCCTTTTTCCTTAGCTTGGGTAATCTTGAGGAGATGGTCCTATGGGTCACATTTTCATGCTTCATCCATCATGGCCTTTCCATCTCTAATCCATCAGCTTCCAAATCCATCTTTTATGTCCTATACCTTGCTAGAAATTGGTGACAAACCAATGTGATCTTGTTTGAGAGATGGTAAATTCTAAAAATTCTAAAATTCTAAAAATCAAAAAATCAAAAAAACAAAAAAATCAAATATCTCTAAATAATCCAAAAACATTAAAAAAAATCTAAAAATCCAAAAATCTTGCATAAAGTCTTTCAACTGCATTGTCACATACTCGGTTGCATTTGCCCAAGATTTACACGGTCTCATTTTTACTTGTGGGAAAACATCATGGATTTGGTACCAAACAGATTCAATAGTGCAACACCTTGTTCACACATCAGAAGTAGATTTTCAGATTTAGAGGAGAGATATTTTGGAACTTTTGATGGATATCAATGTTTGACCCTATATAGTTTGATTTGATAACATGATCCTTGAGCTTCATTGCCTTATTTTATCAGTATTAAAAATTGACAAACCATAAATGATCAAAATGTTTGGAATTATTTTTGAAAATTTTGGTACATTGCAAAACACTTGGAATTTTTGATGAGTTTTTCGTTGTCTTTTTCAAGTCATGTTCTTTTTAGCTAATCGAGGATGTTTTAACTAGATTGGCGATAGTGGAGACATGATGTTTTCTTAGGCTTCTGTGTGACTGTTTTGAGGAAAACTTTTTAACTTGTGTGAATTATTCTAACAAAATGGTCATCAAAGAACCATCGAGGAAATTCATATGGGAAGGAGGGTTAACCTTTGTTTGTTCACGCAAAAGGATACCTTGGCTATTTAAATTTTCAATATCTTAATACCAACATCCACTTGCAATATTGAATCTGATTAAACCGGTATTCATACTCCCATAGTTGGTCATTCAACTAGTGAGGGTTGTACTTGGTTCTGTAGAAGATGTTACCACATGAGGGAAAGTCATATTCATATTCTTATGGTCGCATTGGCACCAGTAAGGATTGTATCAAATCCTAGTTCCACAACGCTCAATGATAAAAATATATCTCAATTTTCATTTCTTTCGCAAACCTCAAGGACAATTAGTTGCATTGCATTGCATTCATGTTAGATTAATGGCATGTTTATGATTTTTTCCTTAATCAAGGGGGTAGAAGTTAATCATGATTACATCATCAAAGTCCTAATTAATGTCCTCAAATATCTGATCCATCAAATTGATCACATGCTACATAAAGGATATCATCATTATACATCTACTCACCTAGGGGCAACCTCACCATCTGATCAACTCAGAGAAACCTAACTCTGTTTATCCCTTGTACTTATTTTTGCACCTGATTCACATCAAATAACCCTATCTATCAGCCTCCCACCATCAATCTTCACCATCCAATCCAATCCAATCAAATATCAATTAGTCAAATCATCCAATTGATCATCTAATGTCAATCGTTTATCCTATCATCCATTTGCTCATTTTGAGCACATCAAATTTCCTAACTCTAGATCTTGAGGAAGGAAATTTAATCCATTTGTTCATCTCTCTAGATCTTGAGAGAAAATTATCAGTTTATCCAATCAATCCATTTTTTCATCTCTCTAGATCTTGAGAATTATCAATTTATCCAATCAATCCATTTGTTCGTCTCTCTAGATCTTGAGAGCGAATTATCAGTTTATCCAATCAATCCATTTGTTCGTCTCTCTAGATCTTGAGAGCGAATTATCAGTTTATCCAATCAATCCATTTGTTTGTCTCTCTAGATCTTGAGAGAGAATTATCAGTTTATCCAATCAATCCATCAACCTATCCTATTTGATTGACATCAATACAACATCAACCAAGTGATTCTGACTGACATCAAGTGATATCTGATCATCATCACCTTATCTCAAACATCAACAACATTTTCCCAATCATAGCTATTATCATCAAATTCTCTTCACACTGGGGCATGTTTTGTTTCCAGGATCAACATCATTGTTTATCAGAAATTCAATCATCTTGGATCTCTCCTATCAGCAATATTCATCAAAATATTCACATCTAAGATCAATATGATTTCATTTCTGAGGGGGCATCATCATATCATCCAACTGGGATTCTGCAACATACCTTATATCAAATTTGGGGCATTAAAATTTCAAGCTTTATTAGAGTTTCATATCAAATCATCATATCAGGGTTTCATATCAGGGCATCATATCAGAGATTTCATATAAAAGCATCGTATCAGGGTATCAAATCGAGTATCATATCAGGGTTTCATATCGGAGTTTCATATCAGAGCATCATATCAGGGTTTCATATCAGGTTTCATATCGGGAGTTTCATATCAGGATTTTCATATTAGGTTTTCATATTATCTCATCAGTATCAGCTCAATGATCAAGACAATCAAGCTTTCTTTGAATCAATGCACTTCACACATCAATTCAAAGAGGGTCATTTGTAGACACCTAAAATTTACCAGGTGTATCTCAAGAATTCCAAATTATAAATCTCAGCCAAATGCTTCAAAATATCATCTCAATGCAAATCAAATGGACATTTATCAAATCAAAGGAACAAAATTCAAATCAAATTAAATGATAAAATAATTAAATTCAAGCCTAAAGGGATTAATAAAATTATGTAATTGATTTTTCAATTGTATAGTTCAAATAAAAAAGGATCAAATCCAACCCAATCACCCTTCCATGGCTAATTTAATTAAATTATGGAGTTATTTAATTCCTAATTCTTTGAGACAACCAACCAACTTTCCCTCCATTTGCAAACACCTCAAAGCTTTTGACTTAACCAAGCTTTGATCATGATCAACTCACTCTACCCCCTACCCTTGGAAAAATGCTATAAATACAAGCTATTTCCTTTGTGTTTGGGATCCAAGAATTGAAGAGAAAAAGCATCCTTATTATAGGCATATTGAGAGCACATTGAGGATAATTTGAGAGCTTTTGAGAGAGTTTTAGCATTTGTATTTCATTTAGCATATCATGTTTAGGAGAATTTTCTATTTTCTCTTATGATCTTGGAGCATTTTTGAGCATTTTGAGCATTCTAGCTAGATTTGAGCATTCAATTTTCATACATATCTCATTCTAGGATTGTCCTTGAGAGAGATTAAGCCTGAGAGCTCTCTTAACAAAGCTTGGATAGAGAACCATGAGATGATATAGATTTAGCTTCAATTCTTAGATTAACTTTGTTTTATCTTTCCATAGAATTGTTTGCTCTAATCTTAATTTCATGAAGGTGTATTTTCTTACACACAATTCTATAACTTGCTGAAAAAATTTTGCCCTCTGAGAAATCGGTAAATTGCATGTATGGAGAAAACAAATTTAAACAAATAACTCAACCCATACATACTCTTGAGGACAAAAATTGATACTATAGTCTTTTAGCTTATTAGTAAATCTTATGTAAAAATCATATGATGACTCACTTTCTTCTCTGGTCACGTGTCCTTGCAAAACTAACATCACCTTTTCTTGAAGCCTTTGCCTCAACATATCTATCTCTGTTTTGACATGCTCATATTCTAATATAGTATCTTTTGATTTAGATATTCCTTGCTCATCATTGTGCTCTTTATCCTCATACTGTTCTACATCACTAAGTTGCTCAAAATCACTAAATCTTTCAATAAAACAAGCCTCTTATGCTTTCATAGATTCTATTGAGCCATGAGGTAGTTCCCTAATCCAATCTCTTGCAACATCAACCAAAGATATTGCAAAAAATTTCGTCAATATATCCTCATGTAAAATATTATGACTGTCTACCAAGTCAGCAAAATTTTCGAAATGATCTTCAGCCGACTGTTCACCAAAACTAGTAAAATTTGGCAAACACTCCCTAACCCTTGATGGAATATGATTTGGATATCCATGGATACCCTCAAAACTAATTTCCCCATACAAATTACTACCCCTCCAATCACTAGATTGTGACATCTTAGTAGTCAAAAAGATTACAAACAGCCACTCCTATCTAGTACATATCTCATTCAGATTTTGCAAAAATGCAAGTAAAACTTGAAATATGTAAACCTCTTTTTTCACACCTTTATCCTTTTTTCTTTAGTGCTACAATCACTTGATATAGAAAACTATCAAAACTTTGTGAAATACCTGGATGTAATTGAGTTTCTGCAAATATGTGCTTTGAAAATACTTCCAAATCAGCCTTCCAACTTGTAGAGCTGCCACATTGTTGCAGAGGAGAATTTTTGCAAAAGACTAAGATCCTTCTTAGCTTTGACTTCTTTAAATTAGAAATCTCACATACACCATAGGATCCCAAGAAATTTTTGTCACTATCACTACAAGTCCACCTTCTTTTGTAGTCTTTCTTTAACACGCACATTGGTGGAAATCAGAGAACCTAGAGTCGCCACTCACCATATGTGAGATTGTATGAATATAACTTTGAGGAACTTGAACTTTCAAATACTTTGCAATGATAGACAAGGTAGACTTGACTCACTTTTCAAAACTTGAGGAATGTGTCTTTTTGTAGAATATGACTCTATGACTTCAATGGCTACACCAGAGACTCTAGGGTAAAAAAATTTCTTTGATAATCCCCAGTAGAGTCACCAATTTGTTAGCTCTTTTTTCTTGCACTACAACTTTAAGATGATAGTATACTGATTATAATTGAATGCAAACTCCCTATTTTATGCAATAGAAAGGCTAATTAATGAGGATTGGATAATATCCTCCTTCTTCTTAGAGTTCCACATCACTCAGGCGGGTATTGCCTTATCTGCACATACATGACTCCTTTCTGACAACAAAAAGCTTACAGATATATAACTGTGGAATGGTTTTTCAGACTCTTTAGGTAACTAATACCTTGATATTTCATAAACTCTTATTTAATATTCAGCTTTCATAAAGTAAGTCTGAAAACCAGAGAAAACTTAACTCCTAGTAACATGAAATGGAAATGGTTTTTCAATTATGCGTGTGATGTATGGATCTCTGTAACATCAAAAATATTACATAGACCAGTGCCTTATCCTATGGGAAACAGAGTCAACCATGACATTGCAAAGATGATCATGAACAAAAGGAAACAACATAGTTTGATTTGTTAATATGCCTTACATAAAAAAATGCCTCAACAATTAGGTTCTACTTATTTATCCACTTGTGTGTTCAGATATGCAACTTTTCTACTCAAATAATTTAACCCTCTCCTTGAAAGAGCCCCTGGAATAGAAAGCACATAACCAGCATCGACTGGAAAGACAAGATTGGCAATACCCTTGATATCCTAGCTCATACAAATCTGAAAAAAACTCCCAAATCACATTTATCCCTTGAATAATTCTATAGCAAGAATTCCTCAAATGATTAAAAATAGACAAAACAAACACACCTTGGATGCCCTAGTTTCCATGATTCAGAAACATAAATGGAGACAACTTGATATCAGAACAACAGTGCTGAGATTGATTCATAAACAAGCAAACAATTACCTTTTACAATAATGTTATTCTCTAAGACAGAAAGGAACAAGAACACTATATATGCATAGAAGAGAGATAAGTATTACAGAAGATATCCAAAATGGAAGCCTACTCTGAAACTTCTAGCTGATAGAGGCAGAACACAGTCTAAAACCTCTACCAAGCAGAGTAGAAGGCAGGGATAGGAACCCTAAAAACTGAGAAAAGAAGAGAAGATATAGAAGAAGGAGAAACCCTAGAGGCAATATTTGATAAACACCTGTCCTTCTCCTACAAATCTGATCTGCACTTGTTTTTCTATTCTTTTAAAAAATCTAAACTTCACTGGTGACTGTCTTATCAAAATCTAATTTTCCTTATCTTTTACTTCATCTCTGACTTCATTCTGAAGAAACAAGTCTGATCTTACCTTGAACAAATCTGATTTTTTGTCTTTTCAAAGTTTGATCTTATCGCTTGCAAATCTCCTTTATTTTTTCACTAAGAAGCCTTACAAATCTGATTTCATTTGCAAAATATCTTTGAAATCTAATCATATTCTCTGCTCAAAAAATATTTGGGAAAGCTCTAATAAATCTGATTTTGCAAATAAAATATATGTGCATTTTGTTTCAACCTTATATGCAAATCTAATCCTATTCTCTGATCTTCATTCTGTCTAAATCTAATTCTTATTCTGCAAAAATCTGATCTCTCTTGTGTTGAAACATCTTCCTGAAATGCATTTTTCAAATACTTGCAAAATAAAAATTGCACCAGACTATACATTTGAACCTTTAAAACTTTGCACAATATTTAAATTTCATTGAAATATTTATTTTCTACATTTTAAACCTAGAACTCACTAGAAATTGACATGGGGCACCCTCTTATTCGCTGCCTATAACTGATATTTTAACTTACCTTCTAACCACAGTTACCTTTTTCGTCATGTCTCCAAGTCTCTGAATAATTTCCTTAATTATGATTTGATTTGGAGACCTGGAGACATGCTTTAGTCTCCAAGTCTCTGGATAGGCTTAACTCGACCATATATTTACCATTCCTTAACTACAGTTACCTTGCACAATGTAGTCTCTAAGTCTCCATAAGAATTCTTTAACTGTGGTTAGATCTAGAGACTTGGAGACTGGCCTATGAACTTAACCATGCTTCTAACCACACTCTTTAACTACAGTTATCATTTTCTTCATGCCTCAATGTCTCTGAATAATTTCTTCAACCACGGTTAGTTCTAGAGGTCTAGCGACCAAGATTTAGTCTCCAAGTCTCTTGATGTTTGAGACTTAGCATTTTTAATCTAGAGACTAGGTGACTATAGTTAGTCTCTAAGTCTCTTGATGTTTTCGCACTAACTGCCAACATTCGGTGACCTAGCAACCATATTTAGTCTCCCTGTCTCTAAATATTTGGTGATTATCTTCAAGCATCACATGACCTCGTGACTAACCTCTAGCGGTTGGTCTCCAAGTCTCATCATCTTTCTGCATTAATCGCTAGCATCTGGCAACCTCACAACTAACCGCTAGTGGTCAACTCAGTGGTTTGTGTTTGAGTCTCCTGATCCTGGTGGTTAACTGCTCCTCCTCTCCTGAATTCACAACTAGCCACCACATGTCCACCTTTTCCACATCATCACCGCCACCTGGTCGCCACCTATCTGCAAAATTTATTTATCTTCAATCAGGGGCATCAAAATCAAGGAACCAGTCACCATGCACACGTGGATAGCCTCCAGCTCACCTTCACATTTCATATGTTTGTCTTCTTGCTTATAAAAATTTTGAAAGTCTCCTGTGGGATGAATGTGGGATTAAATCCCTTTGTATTTTTAAGCATTTACTATATTCTGTCACATAACATGGGGCCCACCAATGCACTAAATCTTCTAGCCAAGAGGCCCACAAGGAGCTCCTACATTCTTTCCAATTCATATAACATTGTGAGTGCCCAAGTATATAAGCATTGAAAATGCCATCGCCCAACAAATGTGGGATAATGCTCTTAAGCATTCTAAAAAAAAGATTTTATCCTCTTGATAGTGCTGCACACAGATGATTGTATCTCGTAAACTAGGAATAATTTGAAAAATCACTCTAGTCAAAATCTGGAGCATTAGATTTGTGACAACATATCTGAAATTTAGCTCGATCCAATGGGTGAATAAAAAGTTATGCCCCCCGCAATATGACTGTGTTTTTTATTTCTTGCAAATTCGTGTTTGCAAAATTTTTATTTAATATTTCCCTTTTTGCAGTGTTCTGATTTTAATTTTTTAAATGTTGTAAATGTCCTCTATGTGTTGGGTAACCCTCTATTGCATTTTCTGAAAGCTTCTAAAGTTTTTAAAAAACTCCCAAGAAGATCTACACAGGCAATCTGCATAAACTGATTTGGAATCAACTTAGAAAAGTGATCAACTGGATTGATGAAAGTCTAAAAATCTTCAAAGGAGTTCACTTCCAAGTATAAAATGTAGAACATCCTTCAATTACCCTTGAGCTTGAACCGGGTGCAAACAAGAAAAGTACAAAGTAGGTCACTTAATTTTGGATTCTGCATATTTAGTAAAATTTTAATAAATTGGAAATGGAAAGGTCCTGGCAAAGTGAATAACTGGATTGGCAGGAATCTGAGACTCTTCAAATAGGTATAGTCTCATGTTTACAATATGAGGGAAAAATCAATTATCCAAAATGTTCAACTGGGTATATATTTTCAAGACCCCAAAGTGGACAACTTAGTAATTCTGCACTTGAATACTCAGGAAATCAGAACTATTTACAAATAGAATGGTTCTAGAAAACTTGTCATTTGATTTCATAGGGATCTAGAAAATGGAAATATTGGTTCATTTTCATGCTTACAATACCTGGGAACACACCATGATGTCATACCTATCCATCTGATCAAAGATGCAAACCTTCAAAGTAAGGTATTCAGAAATCTGCATTCAACAATTTTGGGAAACTTAACAAAATGCCAACAGAATCATACTGACAAACTGCTCAAATGGATTCATCATGATCTGGAAACTGAAACATATGAAGTATTTGACCACTAGAAAATAGTAAAAAAGGAATTTTTTCAATTGAATCAACTGGTCAAAATTTATAACCAGTCAAACTGGGCTATTCAGATTTCTAGGCAGAACAAAGATATACATAATTCTGGGCAACCAAATTTAGGGAATATGGAAACTTATCTAATTGATTTGAAATGGCTTGGGCTCTGAAACATAGAATTTCTGATATGCATGTAACATGTTCCCAAAGTGATGGCTTATGAAACTCAACAGTGTGCAAGATATTTAGAAGCAAACTGGGCAAGTTACAACAATTTGACACTTAGCAAAAATGTAGATTTATGTAACCACCTCAAAATGACTACTCCCTAAACATATCAGAATTGAAATTTAGGAGCTGGAACCCACTACATATATCAAATGAAAGGCATTGAAGGCTCTTCCCAATTGTTACATCATGAAAATCAATAGGGTATCTTTCACAAGCACTTCAACTAAGGCTTCTCACAAATTTTTTAGGGTACTCATTTTGCCTTATTGAAAATTTTAACATGGTCACTGAAATTTGTGCCAAATTTGAGAGTACCAATAGTCATGTACTTTGATGGGGCTTTCTCTAAATAAGGATCAGGGGTAGGTGTATTGTTGGTATCTCCATTAGGTACAACTTTTAAGTATTCATTTCTATTAGCCTTCCAATGTACAAATAATACTGCTGAGTATGAGGCTTTGTTTTTAGGACTTGAAATTGCTATCAAACATGGTATAACATGTTTAAAGGTTTATGGTGATTTTGAATTGGTAGTAGCTCAAGTTAGATCCAAATATGCAGTAACGAATGATAGATTGAAAATGTACAAGTATGCTATTTGGTATCAAATTGAAATGTTTGATGCCTTTGATATAAGTTGGTTGTAAAGGTCAAAGAATATAATGGCTGATTTTTTAGAAAATGTTGCTTTGAAAAATGATGATTTGACCTTACATGGGGTGTCAATACTAGAAGTCAAAACAAGACCAGTTGTTCCGGACAACATATACAACTGGCAGGTTTTCCAAGATGATCAAGATATTGTGAGGTTTATGCAATGTTTAGACCATTATGAGAATCAGAGTATAGATTGTAGTACTTTACTAGAAAGAAATGACGGAAAAGACTACATTTTGGGAAATGAGGTTGTCCAGTTAAGTTTTTATCAGATTCCTAGGGTTTGGTTGAGCTTGAAGCATTGTTTAGTAGACAAAAAAATGATTCATCAAAATTAAGCAATGTCAAGGTTGAGGATTTGGAAGAAATAAATTTAGGATCTAAAAATAGTCTTGAAACAGTTTATATTGGAAAGGGTTTAGACTCTCATATAAGGATAAATTTGATCAAATTATTGAGAAAATATAAACATGTCTTTGCTTGGTCATATGAGGATTTGAAAGCATATAGAGAGGACCTTTTTCAACATGAAATCCAATTAAAGTCAGATGTGAAACCATTCAGGAAAAAACAAAGGCCTATTAACCCCTTGTTGGCTCCTAAAATGCAACAAGAATTGATGAAACTAAAGGATGCTGGGATAATCCAGCCAATCAGACATTCAACTTGGGTGTCAAATCTAGTACCAGTCAAAAAGAAGAATGGTGATATCAGACTATGTGTGGATTTCAAAAATTTAAATATTGATTCATTAAAAGATAATTATTCCTTTCCTAATATGGAAGCAATGTTGCACAAGGTGACTGGTTGTGAGTTGTTGTCTATGATGGATGGTTTCTTAGGTTATAACCAAGTCCTAGTTAAAGAATCAAAACAATACAAAACTGAATTTACCACTCCATGGGGAACCTATGTTTATATCAGAATGGCATTTGGACTAATAAATGTAGGGGTAACTTTTCAAAGGGCCATAGATGTTGCTTTTAAAGAATTCATTGATTTATTCATGGTCATTTATTAGGATGATTTGACTGCATATTCTAAGAAAGCTATGGATCACTGTGATCACTTGGGTAAGATTTTCAATAAGACATTGGAATATGGTGTCTCACTGAATCCCAAGAAATGTCATTTTGCAGTAAAAGAGGGAAAGTTTCTTGGACATATAATGTCTAGGGAAGGGGTAAGAATAGAACCTGAGAGAGTGGAAGAAATACAAAGGGTGATTGCTCCAAAAAACCTAAAAGGAGTACAATCTTTCTTAGGAAAGATCAATTTTGTCAGAAGGTTCATAGCAAATTTTGCAGAGATTGTTAAACCTATTGTAAAGTTGTTAAAGAAAGATGTCAAATTTGTTTGGAATGAAGAAGCTCAACAGACGTTTGAGAAAATAAAAAAATTAGTACAAGATGCTCCAATTTTGAAGTCTCCTAATTATACTAAGCCTTTCTCTTTGTTTTCATTTTCATCTTTTCATACAATTGCTGCTATTTTTCTACAGAAAGATGAACAAAGATTTGAACATCCAATAGCTTTTTACAACAAATCCTTACAAGCTGTAGAACTTTACAAGTTGTAGAACTTAATTATGAAATAATGGAGAAGCAGGCTTATGCTTTGGTAAAATCTATAAAATATTTTAGGCCATACTTGGTTTGTGCTAAAATACAAGCATATGTTCCCCATTCAACAGTGAAAGATATCCTTACACAGTCAGAGGTAACTGGTAAGAGGTGTAAATGGATCACTAGAATTCAAGAATTTAAGCTTGAGATCCATATTACAAAGTTAATAAGAGGACAAGGTTTGGAAAATCTCATGACAAAATAAAACTTGGATCTAGTACAAATAAATCAAACAGATATACATGATCAAACTACTACAAGCATATAGAGACAACCATTCTATACTAATATTGTGTTTTTTTCTCAAAAATGCCAAATATCCTGATCATATGTCAGAAAATCAGAAAAGAATTCTGAGATTGCAAACTCAAAAATACACTTTGATTCAAGGTGACTTGTATTGGAAGGATAAGAATGGTGTATTACTGTTATGTCTTAATAAATACCAAGATGAAAGAGTTTTATGTGAAATGCATGCAGGAGAATGTGGGGGTCATTTTTTTGCTAAAAATACTGCCCACAAGATTTTAAGGGCTGGGTACTATTGGCCTACTTTATTCAAAGATACCTATGAATATGTCAAGAAATGTGAGCCTTGTCAAAGGTTCTCAAACAAGCTAAAATTTTTAGGTGCTCTGTTGCTAAACCCAATAAGTACTAAGGCTCCTTTTACTATGTGGGGAATTGATTTTATTGGTGAATTCAGGAGAAATCTAGTAGAGGACACAGTTGGATATTAGTTGCCACAGATTATTTTATCAAGTGGATTGAAGCTATCCCTACAAAGAAAGCAACAAGCAGGGTAGTCACTGAATTTCTAATGGAGAATATTATAACTAGATTTGGTGCACCTACTAAGTTAGTAGTGGATAATGCTATGAGTTTTAGATCAGAAGAAATGATAGATTTCTGTGAAAAATATGGGATTACAATATCATATTCATCCCCATATCAGCCATAGGCCATTGGAAAAGCTGAGTCTAGTAATAAGAGTATATTGAAAATACTAAAAAGAACTCTTGAAAAGAATAAAAGAGCATGGCAAACTAAGTTGAAGCTAGTACTTTGGGCTGACAGAATAACAGTTAAAAAAGAAAGTGGTAAGTCTCCATTTGAGTTGGTGTATGGTCTACAAGAAAAATTGCCTATTAACAATTTATTACTAGTATATCAGTTTATACTAGAGGAACATTTAGATGTTTCTGACAATATGCAGAATAGGATGACTCAGTTGATAGAGTTGGATGAAGAAAGAAGAAATAGACAAAAGGAAAACCTAAGGTTGCAACAGAAGATGAAGTACCTTTTTGATAAAAGGGCTACTGAAAGAAAGTTTCAATCTGGTGACCTAGTTCTCTAGTGGAATGCAAGAGTAAAAGATAAAGGAAAACACAAGAAATTTGAGTCTTTATGGCTAGGACCATTTTTTTTCTCACAAAATTTTTGAAAATACTCTTACTTATTGCAGAACATGGCTGGAGAAGATTTTTAGTTGCCTGTGCATGGGCAATTCCTGAAGCCCTTTTTCAACCGAAAATCAAAGTTCATGCACAAGTAAGTATGTATCATACTATGAATACTTTCATACATTTATGTAAATACTATAAATAGTTTCCCTTCTATTTTAGGTTAGTTGGTGTCCTCTTCATTTTTTGTAAGGTCTACAACCAGAGATTCTGTGGTTCTTTGCCATAAACTATATTTAGTCAATCCCCAAGTAGAGCCACTATTGGTTGTATTCCTGGTTTTGTTGGTTTGCCCTAAAATTTTGTTGTCATCATGCCAATTTCTATCTAAAATTAGAAGGTCTATCCCATTTTGAAGTATCCCTATGGAAATTCTATGTTTTTAGGTCAAAATCCACATGAATAGTGAAAAACCCAAAACCCTGAGCTATCTTCTAAGTGAAAAGGCAAAAAAGCCCTAAAATATCAATCGAGTTTCTATTTTTGCATTACCTTTTTGAGAAACTTAAGTTATAAAAGTCATGTTCCTTTTTCAATGGTCACCTAGTCACTTAATCCTAAAAGCATATTCCTTTTTGTCATGAGACTTGACGATTAACTGTTGTTGGGATGTCTCAAAAGGAAAGAGAATATTCTTTGTAAGTTATGAGACTTAGCGAAATCCTTAAGTCGCAAAGTCTCCCAATGGAGAAATACATCATTTGGAAATATGAAGACAAGTAGTTAAGTCATGGTGTCACGCAATATATCCTATAGTTAAAAAATTATCATGAGACTTGGCGATTAACTCAGTCGCGGAGTTTCTACATCAGAACACAGTTAGTGACAAATTAAATGATTCTGTCGCTAAGTCCCCAATTAAAAAGTTAGTTAAGTAAAAGATTCTGAGACTTGGTGACAAACCACAAGTTGAATAAAATATATGGTGGTTAGGTAGTCGCTGGTTAAAAATGGCAAGTCAGCATTTCTCCAGCGATTTGGAGACAAATAGTTAGGATGAGACATGTGTCCACAGTGAATAGAACAAAGGTTAGTCGCGTGGTCTCCCAAAAGGAAAATATCATTTGGCAATTAAGAGACTAAAGGATGTAAGGATATGTATTTATTGTTGTCACGTTGTCTCCAAATGATTTAAGGTTTTCAAAATATACTTAGTGACTTAGCGGAGTCGTCAGATGCAGAGTGGAAAAGGATCAACGGTAGTCACTGAGTCTCTATCAAATTTTCATAAGAGTAAAAAGTTCTCACGACAATGAGATTTTCTTTAGTCACATAGTCTCTGAATTAAAATTAAAAGATAAATTTATGTCACGTAGTCTCCAAAATAAATATTAAAAAGCAGTTTTAATCAGCGATTGGGTGACTAAGGTTAGTCGCGGGGTCTCGTAAAGTAAAATAAACATTCAAAGACTTAGCGATAAAAGTTTAAAAGATGAAAAGTAACCTTGGTCATGGGGTCTCTGAATAAACTCTAGGTTTGGAATTTTATCTGGTGACTTGGATTCATTCAGTTGTGTGATCGCCATAAGTTAATCATGGTTAAGATAAATGAAGAAAATCATACAATCGCTAGATCTCTAGAAGAATTGAGAGTTAAGAGATTTGATCAGCGACAAAGAGATAATGCACAGTCACATGGTCACTAAATATGAAAAGTTATAAAAGGTAGCAGTTGCTGACATGACAACATAGAGATTCATCATCCAATGAAAATCTAGGAGATTAATTACTATATGAAAAGGGTAGCTGAGATGTCTGGTGAAGAACCAATCATGTGAAGACATGTCATTCTATGAAAATTTTATAAGGGTGTTTTCTGAAAACTCACTCATATGAATTTGATTTCCTATCACATTCATGAGCTACGACTAGGATTTCAATTAAATCCACAACATGTTAACTTGAAGGTGAAATTGATTGTTTCTTCAATGATGAGCTAAGTACTTTGAAAGGTTACCATAAAGAGATGATCACAAGTTCATTTTCATTTATCATACATCCAGAATTTCAGAGCGATCAATTGCTAGGTTTTTTATGTCCATAAAGAAAAAATTGATCAATTTCAAGGTGATTTTCCAATTTTCAAGGTTCTTGAATTGTTAGTAGTGCACAGAGAAGAGTAGGCAGTCCTTAGAGAAGATTTGTCTCAATATCAGTAAAAGAGAAAGTGAAAACAAAGCAAGATGAGTAAAGCAGTTAATGTGGCTTCTACCAGTGGGAAGAGTGATGAAGTAGATGATGATGCTAAGGGAAAGAGGAATTTCTCTAATGAATTTCTGAAGTTATTGCTTGGGTCTACGCAGAACAAGAGGGAAAATGCCAACTTATTAGCAGATGAGTACTGTGAAATCAGAGATGCCCGTACTCCAGGTTCCATAGGTTTTTCTCTATACAACTATTTTTATAATAATTCTAATAAAGCCATCCCTATATAAAACCCTTGGAATAGTGGTCTAGCTAGGTTAATTGTCCCTAATGTCTATGTAGATGTAGACTTGTTTCTAGGTCTTGCAAGCCATTACAACTCTTTGTCTAGGACAATTAAAAAGAATGATGGTACTGAATTGTTGATTTTGAATAGGAATTAATTCATGCAAGCCTTTGGTTTATATAGTACCATATTGTTAATCTCTAAGTTCTATTGATGATTAGTGACCAACACTTAGTCATTCACTTAGGCATTTTTAGTTGGCTATCACTGTGGCCAAGCTAAAACTATGCAAGGTCGAGCAACATTGCCGAGCAGTTTTCAGTTTGCCTAGTTACATTGTCAAGCCGAGTAGGACATAGAGATGTTAAGTGCAGAGCAACAGAGAAGTCAAGTGCCAAGAAGAACAATTTTTGTATACATGTCTGGAATGATTCAAACTTTGAGGATAAGTGATCTGGCCGACTTGTATAAGCTTTTTGGTCCGACTTATGTATGCATTTAATATTCTTCTATAGAGTTAGTTATACATTTAATTGTTTTATCCTATGTATAATCTATTGTAAACATTAATTTTAATACCATCAAGGTATGGGTATTAGATCTTGATCATTGATCTAGATCTCGCTATCAGACTTCAACAAATATATTAGATTTCTTCTGTACCCTATTTTGTGTGTGTAAGGAGAAGGAAGACGAAGTGTGGTGACTGCATTTTTGAAGTGAAATGCATAGAGGGTTATTTTGTTAAGAAGCAGAGATCAAGCAGAGCGACAACACAATGAACAGTAGAGTAAAGTTATATCAAATTATGAGATCATAGAAGGTACTCGAAAGAGAGGATCCGTCATCAGCATTTGAGTGCATAATGAAGGATCAATACTTGAGACATTCTAATCATTGTATTAGGTGAAAATCTCTTAACAGAGTGGTTCTAGTAAACCTTTCTTAATATCCTAACAGAGTTCTTACTTTATTGTAAGCTGAAATCCTTTCATAGGGTAGATTGTAATGATCTTTAGCTCTTAACCGAGTAGACCTTTAACATGCTAGATTACATTTTGTAATCAACATTTGTAGCCTTAACAAGCACACTTTATTACTGCAGTAGTGGAGAATTTTGTGGGTGTCATCCCCACCCGAGTTTTACCTATTTGGGATTTTGGGTTACCAATTTATTGTGTTATGTGTTATTTATTTCATTGTGTGGATGCTATCTGAGATTACATTAGATTCATATATGTATGAATGTGGGTCAGTTTGTTTTAAGCATTTAAATTTGAAGATTTGATTCACCCCCCCCTCTTAGTATCTTCCTTTCCGATGCAGGAGCATCCCAGGGTAGTTGGCTATCCTGCATGTTTGGGAGATTTGATGGAGTTTTGTGGACCTACTTGGGTCTTTGGTAATTGGTTTTGATGTATTTAATGGAACTTGGCATGGTCTTGGTTTCTTGGCATGGACTGGGAGGAGCTCGGCCTTGATTAGGAATTTGGTTCCTATTACAAGCCATATAAGTAATTTTCCACAAAGAGTTAGAGGATGTAAATTTCAGGGATTGAAGAGGGCCTAGATTTCTGCCTATGATTCGAAGAATGAGTCCTAATTCATCCGGAACTAGGAGATATCATGATTTTACTAAGACATCAATTTTGGGAATTTAATTGTTGTTGTTGGCCGACTTGTGGCATTTAATTTATGTGTTTGTATTTAATTTATGTTCAGGGCTGACCTATGGATTAGATTGGTATAAGTAGGGGTTGTGGGGGAAGTCTTTAGTCATTATTCATTCATCCTAGAGAAGAGGAAGAGGTAGATGAGGAGTTTTGAGAAGAGCTAGTGGCTGCGGCTTGGGGGACAAGGGGATTGCTTGGTGGACTTGCGAGAACAAGTTTAGATCTTCCTTGGGGGATCCTACCAGTTTGTGGATCTAGAATAGCTAGGATTATTCATCCACCTAGGAGAAGAGGAGGTGGTTGTGGAGCGAGTTTTGAAAGGAGCTAGTGGTTGTAGCTTGGGAAACAAGGAGATTACTTGGTGGGCTTGCGAGCACAAGTTTAGATCTTCCTTGGGTGGTCCTACTAGTGTGTCGATCTAGGCTAGCTAGGGTTTTGTTTGGATCTTGCGATATCTTATAGAGTTTCTATTGTAATTGCATTTTATTTCGCTATAACTTGGAAGGCCTTACAGCTGGGCATGTTGGATGAAAATATAATTATTCTATTATGAGTATTTACATTGTGTGGATATAAATCTCTGTGTTGTTATTTATATTCCATTGTGTGGTTATTGGTTGGGGGCTAGGACATCTCCATTGGGGATCCTCCTACCTTTCCCTTCTTTAGATGGTATCAGAGCATAGTTGTTCCTAAGTGTGTGGACAGAGCGCCCAATGTGAGATAGTTTACACTAGGACCTTGGGTGGATTTTATCAGAGTGTGGTTATTCTTCAGTGTGTGGACAGAGCGCTGAATGTGAGGCAGTTTTCACTAGGACCTACAGTAAAGGTTGGATCTAGTTGGTGATTCATTGCAGAGGGTTTGTGAAGATCTTAGAAGATGGCTCTAAGAAGATTAGACCCTACGATGATTGCAAAACTCCATGATGTGGCGGAGAAGAATATTTCAAAGACTTTTGCTCAGATGGAAGCTAGATTGACTAATCAAGTTAAGGAATGGATGGTTGAGAGTGATCAATCTCTGGAAAAATTTCATAAGAGAGTTCTAAAGATCTTGAAACTATGGAGCTGGAGTCTACCGATCAGGAAGTGAGTTGTCTGGACGGTTAGAAGACTTGTTTGAGAGAGAAGAAGGCATAGCAAGGTTGAGATGGAAGTTGGTTTTGTTGATCAGTGTGTGGAGTCTGATATGGAACTTGTAGAGAAGCTTATGGTTGTTGCTGAGGAGCTTCCTAACCTTGTAGATGTTGTGGTTGAGATTGGTTTTCATGATCAGTTGGTTGAGTCTGACATGGAAATTGTGGAGCACTTGGTCATGGATAATCAGATTGCTAAGGGTGATGATCCATATGTTGGTGATATGGATGTTGCTTGTGTGGATTCACTAGTTGTTGATGTGGTTGAGGATCTACATGATACTATGGATCTGTATGTTCCTGATGTGGACCTATTGGTGGTTGGCATGGTTGAGGATTTACATGTTTCTCCTATTCTGGATTTAAGCTTTCATGTTACTGATGTGGATTTCATGTTCGATGACATTGATGGTTTTGATAAGTTACAGAGGTTATTGGCGAGGTACTATGTTTAGTTTGTTCCTGGGAGTGAGCATGTTGAATGGATGGTTGACATTCCAGTGGTTGACAGATGGATGCAGATCTGGATTATTTACATGTTGGTTCTATTGTCCTTGTTGGAGTGGAAGCCTTTGGTGAAGATGAAGATGGTTGTGGATATTTCATCTAGTGTCAAAGTATGAGGCATACTTATTTTCGCACCTGGGGAGTCTGATGCAGGAGCATCCAAGGGTAGTTGGCTATCCTACATGTTTGGGAGATTTGATGGAGTTGTGTGGACCTACTTGGGTCTTGGGTAATTGATTTTGATGTATTTAATGGAACTTGGCATGATCTTGGTTGCTTGGCATGGACTGGGAGGAGCTCGGCCTTGATTAGGAATTTGGTTCCTATTATAGGCCATATAAGTAATTTTCCACAAAGAGTTAGAGGATGCAAATTTTTGGGATTGAAGAGGGCCTAGATTTCTACCTACGATTTGAAGTATGAGTCCTAATTCATCCGGAGCTAGGAGATATCATGATTTTACTAAGACATCAATTTTGGGCATTTAATTATTGTTGTTGGCCAACTTGTGGCATTTAATTTATGTGTTTTTATTTAATTTATGTTTAGGGCTGACCTATGGCTTAGATTGGTATAATTAGGGGTTGTGGGGGAAGTCTTTAGTCATTATTCATTCATCCTAGAGAAGAGGAAGAGGTAGAGGAGGAGTTTTGCGAAGAGCTAGTGGCTAGGGCTTGGGGGACAAGGGGATTGCTTGGTATAATTGTGAGCACAAGTTTAGATCTTCCTTGGGGGCTCCTACCAGTGTGTGGATCTAGACTAGCTAGGATTATTCATCCACCTAGGAGAAGAGGAGGTGGTTGTGGAGCGAGTTTTGAGAGGAGCTAGTGGCTACAGCTTTGGAAACAAGGAGATTGCTTGGTGGGCTTGTGAGCACAAGTTTAGATCTTCCTTGGGTGTTCCTACCAGTGTGTGGTTTTGGGCTAGCTAGGGTTTTGTTTGGATCTTATGAGATCTTATAGAGTTTCTATTGTAATTTCATTGTATTTGTCCATAACCCAGAAGGCCTTACAGCCAGGCATGTTGGATGAAAATATAATGATTCTATTATGAGTATTTGCATTGTGTGGATATAAATCTCTGTGTTGTTATTTATTTTCCATTGTGTGGTTATTGGTTGGGGGCTAGGACATCTCCATTGGGGATCCTCCTACCTTGCCCTTCATCACTTTCCCATTATTGTATTTCCAACAATTGGTATCAGAGCCCAGTTCTCTAAAAAGTTCATAATCAGCTTGAGAATACAGATCTTGAGATGGAGATCTACAAGATGGGTAAAGTCATTGAGAATCAAAAGAATGATATTTAGCTAGCACTACAATAGCTTGAGACTACAAGACAAGAATTAAAGAAGTCCTTGAGTACAAGGAAAGATTTGGCCAAACTAATTAATGACACTCATTATCAGGAAGAGGACACCACAAATCTATTTCAGAATGGAGATTCTACTGAGAGTGATGTAGCAATAGCAGATCTACTGGAAAAGAACAGTGCACTATGTGAAGAACTCAAAAACTTGAAAAAGGAACAAGAAGCCCAATCAATAAGAATGTGTAAAGTTTTTGAAAAGAAAAAGAAAGCCAAAGATGACAAGGCTATGACAGAAGAAGACAAAAGAATAATGACTACCAGACTTGATGAAAGAAAACATGATGTACAAACAATGACAGTCAATCAAGTAGACATGACAAATCAACTACTATTTGTGAATCAGGAGATCAGTAGGAAAGACTTGGAGATTGTTAATATTAGATATGAGAACAGTGAATTGAAAGATGAATTGAGATTTGAGAAAGAACTTAATAATAGAGTGAATGATCCCAATGTAGCTATGAGCTACTTTGAACAACTGGTGGAAGCATCAAGAAGACCTAAATATTCTTCTGGATTAGGTCACACTGAACAACATGCAACCATTGAAGAAGGAGAATCATCTAAGACATGTGAAAGAAGGTATGCAAAGCCAAGAAACAACAAACCTATTTGCCACCACTGTGGGAAATTAGGTCATACAACAAACATTTGCCGAAGCAAGAATGCTAAGTCCAATCTAAAAACTAATTTTAATGGTTATTTCTTTAACTATAATAAGTTTGGACATCAAGCATGTGAATGTAAGACAAAGGCAAGAAAAATACCTAGACTCAATGGTAATTGCTATAACTATCACAAATATGGTCATAGAGCACAAGATTGCAAATCTAAAGGTAAAAAGAAGTGGACATCAAAGGTACAAGAGAAATCACCAAGAAAAGGCAATACTTACAAGTGGGATTACAACACATGGCATAGTTTTCATTACTGTGGTGAGTATGGACATGTTCTAGAAAATTGCATAAGGACACATTTCAGAGGAAAGTATAAAATTTGGACGAATGGAAGCCTAGTTTGTCACAGTTGTCTAAAAATTGGTCATACAAGGAAAGATTGCAAGACTAGGGTACCTGCTCCTACTATTGAGAAAATTAGAGAACAGATGAACAAGACATGGGTTAAGAAGTCTAAACCATGCAGAAGTGAAGCTAGTGAAGCTGAGGTCACCCAATCCAATGGATTAGGTGATCACATCATCTCCAACTAAGAAAAAGAGGTATGTAAGGAACTGCATCTAAAACTCTTATCTTACATCAGTTCCTAACATGAAATGTACAAAAGTCCATATTTGCATATGTTAAGATGCACTAGGACATATTTTGAAGAAAAATGCCGAGTTGAGCCAATTGCACTATAGGTGCTGAGCACTAATCATGGACACTAAGGCTGAGTTCTTTAGTGAGTGTCAAGTTTTTTTGGCTGAGTAAGTTTTATGATGGCCAAGTTTAGTAAGCTGAGTAGGGTGCAAGTTTTGTTAAAGCCAAGGAAAGATAGCCTACACTAACTCAACAGACATAACATTCATTGCTTTCCTACCTTGACCTTTCAAAGTTTATGAAGGATGAATAGTTGACACTTCATTTTTATCTTGCAATTTTTACTGTTTACAGAGAGATTGAATTAATTTGTAGAATTGATCTTAATGAAGTTAGCATCGAAGATTTCATCAGTGTGCCATTGGCAATCCTAAGGAGAATAGTGCAAAGCATTACTTGCCAAGGTACTTTGTTTTCATCTTTTGAACCCTAATTTCAAGATTATGGCTGCAAGTTCTTTTGCACCAGCTAAGAGTATGGAGGGAGAACAACAAAAAATTCAGTTAGTACGGAGTGATGAATGTGAACCTCTCAAATTTTGAGCCATTCCTAAAAGTGCAATTCAGAGTGATTTAATAAGAGCCCTCTCATCCATTCCACCCAAGGTACTTATGATCCATGATGTTTGATCATGTTATATGGTTAAGATTGGTGAAGTAGGTGACAGTGAATTAAGGAAATCCTACAGAAAATTGTGTGTCGATGGAGTTATGAAGGAAGAATTCAAACATTAAGCTGATAAAGGGTTAACTTGTGCCCTATATTTTCCACAAGGTTTAAAAGATGAATGGATTAAGGTTATCCTTAGCTAAGTTCATGATATGTGTATGTGGTTGGATAATGGACCAGTCAAGATCACCAAAAGCATGATTCATCGAGTGACTGGATATCCTGTAGTGAATGGAAAATGAACAATGAGGGATAAAAACAAAGAAGAAATTTCACTGAACACTGGAGCCATATGGAACAACAGAGGTATGACTATCTCTACAATTACAGACCTAGAACTTGATTTTGGAGTAAGAGTAATAGCACATAAGTTCTATCAGTCAAGCAGATTGGATAGTGTTCCTTGTATAGTCGTTGATCAGGCATGGAAAATTGTTAAGAAGAATCATACATATGATCTTGCCGAGCTACAATAGACACAATTAGCCAAGAACCTAACATCAATCAGAAAAGCTAAAATCTCATCATGTAAGTTTGGTTCCTTACTAGTCTGTATATTTTTCTACATTCAAGATACATTTCCTACATTGGGAAATATTGTTTGGAAAAAGGATAGACCCATTACAGTTCAGATTAGTGAATGTATTGAGAAAATAGGAAGTAATTTCAATAGCATTATGGGGAGCTATTTTGTAGAATTCAAGAAGAGAATGAGATTAAGAACTAGGATTCCTAAGTCACTAGTGGAGAAGCACTATGAAGAATTTTTTTTTCTAGTTGATACAGATAACACTTATATCTAGGCTGTGACACCTAGGATAACATGCTTAGAACCATTTCCATATGAAATTAACATTGATGAAGCATTAGCTACCATCATTGCACTCCTAGCCAAGGCAATTGATACTACAACAGAGAGATTTGGAAATTCTGATGAAGCCAAAGCTAAAATTTCTAGAAGCTTGAATGAGGGAACTATGGAGAGGAAAAGAAAGAAGATTGTGAAAAATCTGAAGAAAATGGTTGGTTTAGGTAGTGATGAAGAACTTGAGGATGCACCTTTAGGCCTGAACACTAGAAAAGGTGAGGATATATCTATAGAGGAGGAAGTGAGTGCATGAGAAGAGGTCACTAAGAAAGCTAAGGGTAAAAGACCATCAATTGTCATAGTAACCAAGCTGAGCAAAGCTAAACCTAAGGTTACACCTCCTATAGCTAATCATCCGAGGACTAGAACATTTACTATTACTTCTCCATCAAAAGTACAAAAAAAGGTATATGGAAAGAGGAAAGTTGCAGAAAGTAGTTTTGGAAAGGAAGCTAAGGTTGCTCCTAAGGCTGAGCCAAGTAAGCCAGCAAAGAGACCAAGAAGGAGACTAAATTTGGGGACAGATAGTGATGAGGAAAAGATAGAAATTGATGAACTTAGCAACATAACTACAACACAATTCAATAAACCAACTAGGATTGATGAGGTATGTGACACTTTGAGGAATTCAGTAGGGTTAGAAACTTTTAAGTTCATTAAGTATGAGAAATTGAATAATGTGGATAGGCACAAAGTTCAGGAAGCACTCTTGGATATGATGAGTACTTTCAAGTTAACTCCTACAGAGATAGGAAATCATGTGCCAAACAAACTATATGATTTTCTGTCAAGCAAATGGGAATTTGCACTTACCACAGAGAGACATATCAGGGAAGGAACTCTAGCCAAGGTAATACCTGAGTTAACCTCAAAATAAAGAGCCAAATTCATTGAGGATTACAAGAATAGGTTTGTTCCTAAACTCAGAGGCTATGTTGTTTTGAAAAATAATATTGAAGGTGTAGTACAGTAGAGCAGAAGGATGTGGAAGGAAATCTTTGGACTGGTCATTCAAAAAGATAAGAAATCTAGTGAGGGGACATCTGAGCAAAACACAAAAGAATTTGAAGTGAAGACTACCCCTGAGCCACAAATAACTCAAGATCAAATTTCCATAGAACATGACAAGCCCAAAGGTGCATTAGACTCAACTAATTTTGTTGATCTGACTGTAGACAGTCCTATGGATTTTATAGTTGATGATCCAAACAATTTGAATGCCCAGGAACAAGATATGTCAAGTGGTACTTACACTGATTCACCTATTAAGGCAACTGATACTGAAGAAGAAAATACCATAGCATCTGATGAAATATTGAAGTTGTCAATGATCAAAAAGGTGAAGAGAAACATGAAACAAAGGCACAAGAGGTAACTTCATAGAATCCACTTATTTTAGAGGTTGTGAAAATAGTTATAGATAGTGGAGTAGTGATAACAGATGCTACTGATAAGACTAAAGAAGAAGAGGCAATGCAAGTGTTGGTTGATCTACCACACTCTGCATCATCCATTCCCACTGGTCCTAAAACTGGGAGTATTTCGAACCCCCAGACAATATTGACAGAATTAAAAGAGGTAATGGACATTGACACTGTCAAAGGGAAAGGTATTATGCTGCTGAGCATAAGTTCACCAGAGTTGAAGAAAAAGAAAGTTCTGAAGAAGAAGTCTCAAACTCTAGATGTAACATTAGATAAGGTCATTGTGATTCCACAATGGGATCCCAATGAATTATCTTTTGAACAAATAGGGACTCTTCAAGAATTACTTAAGAGGAAGAAGAGACAGGAAGAGATGAAGATAGAACAAAAGAAAAAGTAGGTGTTGCATGACATCAAAGACATATTTGCAAAGGATTTTGACTTAGAGGATGAAATGCCTCAAGCTCCAATTATTGATCAGCTAGTCAACATTGTACAAAAGGTAACTGATGATGACATAGACAACAATGAAAAGATTCTACAATGGTCTAGGAGAAGATTTGAGAGCAAAGTTATAGAGAAAATCTCAGAAGAGATTGCCACAAAATAGGTTGAACTTTCTATTCTTGTAGAAACTTTAGAGAAAGTTACAGCCGATGTTTATTCTTTGTACAGAAAATTATGTGATGTTGATTTTTTCACAAAGGATAATCTATAGCTTTTTGAGAAGCTACGGTTAGATTTAAGATCAACTGGCACTACCTTGGGTAAAGATACTACCTCTAGTTCTTTACATCTTACTAAGTTGATAAATGCATAATGGAGAATAGCTGAGCTTATGGCTAAAGATGGTCAGATAAGGGCCAAATTGATAACTATTCAGACAAGCCTATTGCCTCACTTGGAGGTAATACAGAAGGAAATTTCAATTGCAAAGGAGTTATCACAGAGCAATGCAAATCTATCAACTGCAAAAAGTTTAGTGAGTCTAGCTACCGAGCTAGAAATAAAATTGGAAGTTATGAAGATTGATAAGGAAAGCTGGGATACTACATTCGAATCCATCCTGTAGCTTCATAAACAATTTTTGGATAAGTACAACTTAACCCCACCAATAATCAATGACAAAAACAAGGGGAAAATTGAAAAGGAAGTTGGAAAGGATACAGTATGATACATCAGTATAGAACAGGTACACTTGTATATAAATTTTTTGAAGGCATGTAAATTTTTTGTATGGATTATTTCTGAGTATATTCCTAGGGGGAGTACTTAGTATACTTAGGCAATATTTTGACAAAATGAACAGAAGTAATGACAAGTGTTTTTGCCACTAATATCAAAGTGGGAGATTGTTAATCTCTAAGTTCTATTGATGATTAGTGACCAACACTTACTCATTCACATAGGCGGTTTTAGTTGGCTATCACTGTGGCCAAGCTAAGACTATGCAAGGGTGAGCAACATTACCGAGTAGTTTTTAGTTTTCCTAGTTACATTTCCGAGCCGAGTTACATTTTCGAGCCAAGTAGGACATAGAGATGTTAAGTGTCGAGCGACAGAGAAGTCAAGTGCTGAGTAGAATAGTTTTTGTATACATGTCTAGAATGATTCAAACTTCGAGGATAAGTGATCTGGCTGACTTGTATAAGCTTTTTGGGATGACTTATGTATGCATTTAATATTCTTCTATGGAGTTAGTTATGCATTTAATTATTTTATCCTATGCATGATCTATTGTAAACATTAATTGCAATACCATCTAGGTATGGGTATTAGATCTTGATCGTTGATCTAGATCTCACTATCAGACTTGAACAGATATATTAGATTTCTTCTAAACCCTATTTTGTGTGTGTAAGGAGAAGGAAGATGAATTGTAGTGACTACATTTTTGAAGTGAAATGCACAAAGGGTTATTTTGTTAAGAAGTAGAGATCAAGCAAAGTGACAACACAGTGAACAACAGAGTAAAGTTATATCAAATTATGAGATCATAGAAGGTACTGGAAAGAGGAGATTCATCATCAGGATCAGAGTGCATAACAAAGGATCAATACTTGAGACATTCTAATCATTGTATCAGGTGAAAATTTCTTAACAGAGCGATTCTAGCAGACCTTTCTTAATGTCCTAACATAGTGCTTACTTTATTTTAAGTTGAAATCCTTTCATAGGGTAGATTATAATGATCTTTAGCTCTTAACTAGGTAAACCTTTAACATGGTAGATTACATTTTTTAATCAACATTTGTAGCCTTAACAGGCACACTTTATTACTACAGTAGTGGAGAATTTTGTGGGTGTCATCCCCACCCTAGTTTTACCTATTTGGGTTTCTAGGTTACCAAGTTATTGTGTTATGTATTATTTATTTCATTATGTGGATGCTATCTGAGATTACATTAGATTCATATATGTATGAATGTGGATCAGTTTGTTTTAAGTGTTTAAATTTGAAGATTTGATTCACCCCCCTCTTAGAATCTTTCTTTCCCATTATTGTATTTCCAACAGTCCACCAAGATTAATATTACCAAGCAAGAAGAAAGGTATAGGTTACAGCCAGGGGTTGCTAGAAACTAGTTCCAAAAACATATTTTTAAGGAAGTTAGAAACCATATTGCCCCTACACCTAGAACTGCACCCTAATGTTTTAAAGATTTACATTTCTATATCAAGTACATTGCTTATGCATTGTGTAGAGTGTTGGGTATAGATAGAGGAGCTGAGAAAATAAATTCTAGAATTTTAATGATGGTGTTAGATTTGCAAGATGTGCATTCTAGCACTAGTTATGACTATATATAGTATATCATTGACAAAATGCATGAGGGGTTTGTAGCTATGCAGAAGAAGGAGAAAAATCCTAAGGAGAAGGATCCTAGGTTTTTACATTATTCTATCCTGATGCATTTGTTATTGCATTTCAATTATGGGATCATGAATGTGAACAACTTGAACCCTCAGAGGAT
>MU223964.1:1781815-1805719 GCA_018584345.1 Thuja plicata | reverse complement strand
TAACTCCTACCATACCAAACACAAATGTACATGGTTTTTGTGTGGAGGAGGATGTTACAAGGAATATCCTTGATGAAGATGAGGTAAGAACTAGAAGGGAGAGAATTTAGGAGCTACTAAATTTGGAGAAGCAAATAAAAAGAAATGGATTATCATTTGGAGGTTTTTACCCTGACCTACCCTATTTTGATAAAATCAAAGCTATGATTGATAACTTTTACACACTCTATGAGAAATTAGATAGAGTTTTATATATGAAAAAAGGGGGAAAAGAATCTGAATATTCAGAGTCTGAATATGAGAGTGAGAGTGATGGGGAATATGCCCATCCACCTCAAATTAATCAAGCCCAAAAAAATGTTGTAGAGGTAGCTCAGATACAAGGAGAACAAGGGAATATCATAGACCTGACTGAGGTTTCCCAACCATATGATATAGAGGAGCCTACCACCCAGAGGAAAAAAGTTGACCCTAGTCAAACCTCTTATACAAGAAAGGAGAAAAAAGGAGATAGGATAAGTGCTCTTATTCCTGGGAATAGATTGTATGACCACAATTTGAGAAAATAAATTAGAAAAGGATAGAGACAATATCATGATGAAGAGGAGAACATAGAATTTCCTCTTAGGGCATGTATTGATGAAAGGCTACTTCACCAGCAACAGTTCCTAAGTGATGACAGCTTTATAAAAACTAATGAGTTTAAAGACTTCTTAAGATGGCACAAAAAGGAGCAAATCAGAGAACAACTAAAGTCAGATTGTGAAGAGGGAGTGACAAATGAGGCTCTGCTAGCTCTACAAACCTATGACCCTAACAGTGAAGATGTCTCTCCTGATGAGGCTAGAAAGATGGCTTTAAACAATGAAATTTTTCTTGCTAAGGGCTGGGATTTAGCCTCAGCATTCATAATTGATCAAATTGAAAAAAAAACAAATCTTAAGATGGCAAGTGAGATCTAGATGGGTGATATGATCAAAGGGTTTGGATATAGTCCAAAATCACAAGCATTTTCCATGTGGAACTTATGTCCAAAGAACTAGAAGCCTCAACTTGTAAATATTCAGGAGAGCATGGTTGGGAATCAAATGGTATGGACAGTACAGAATACTGGAGATCTTGAGATTTCCTAGATCATGACACATTGGGCACACTTGAATGAGGATAAGACAAAATAGTTGTCTGAAAAGTGTGGTATTTTAATTAAGGAGGCTAGTGCCCTCGCAAAGGATAGGGAATTATGTTATATAAAGATACATCAATAGGACATGGTAATTGTTGAGATGAAAAAGCAATTACAAGAGAAACCTGAAGTGGTGTATGTGCCCTCAGTGCAACCTTTGCAAATAGAGGAAAATGTTGAAGCAAAGGAAGTGGTTGAAACAGAGGATGTGGCCAAAAATAATAATGAGGTGGCCATTAATGCATTACGAAGAATTCTTTAGCATAGGATAGATATACTAAAAGATAAAAAAGATATCATACTTAATGCTTATAAAAAATTACCCACATTACATGCGGAAGTAACAGGGTATATTTCAGTTTTGAACCCTTATTTTGTCACTTGGTCTCCTAGGATGCAAATGTTTGAGAAACTTGCCTCATTGTAGCAGCACATATAAGATTTACCAGAAATTGTTACAGAGGTAGAAGATGAGATAAAAAAGGTAAATGCATCTTTATCTTTCTTCAAAGGTAAACTCAGATAGATAGAGGCTAAGATAAGCCTATTTTCACCATATTTTAATAGGTTTGTTCCTCCTTTGAAAGGAGAAGATGATCAGGTCAAGGCCTTGGAGGCCTGGAGAAGTGAGTTTGATAGAAGAATGCCAAGCAATGAGGCATTTATTACAGAATCTAATCTAGATTTAGATGGCTTTAATAAGATTTTGGATGAAGAATTCATGGCAGAGACTGACATAAACAAGTTTTTAATTGATGTCAAAAGCATCACTGATGCCAGATGGGAGAGACAGAAGGGGCAACTGCAGAGTATACAAAGTTTTAAATGGCCTATAGAGGATGAGGTGATAACTGGGGATATGATGACCAAACCAAAGAAGAAAAAGCCTATGGTAATAGAGGAGGAGATCCTAGATGAGGAGTAAAGAGGAACACTTGGTGCCTGATCATTGAGCACATGGAGGTTAGTTATTATCAAAGACAAGTGTAGGTTAGCCTGAAATGGTGGTCACTTGATCTCAGTATAAATATATGATGATATCCTAAACATTGTCAGACAAAGGTGCCAGAATCTAGATGAAGACAAAGAAGATTAGATCTCATCCCCTGTTTTTGTCTTCCCACCATTTATACATTCTCATTTCTTGTCTTTTCTATACTTTTTAGGGTTAGGTTCCTTAAACCATCCAAAGCTTGTTGCATCCTAAATTTAAGGATTCCAAGATGGTTAAGGACCTATAAATAGATCAAAATTATAATAGTTAAAGGAGATGAAATATATTGGCAAACCAGAATTTCTAAATTTTAGCCTGTATCTTTGAGCTTTTTAAGCTTTTTATGTACTGAAGTAGAAATATATGACTAAAATACAGTGCAACTTTACTCTATACTTTTGTTGTCTCTTTATTTATTGTGTATGCTCTTCTATGTTTAATCTGTAAGGCATTTTAAGCATATTGGTTACAAGGTAGCTATCTAATTGCTTGCAAGTTTCTTTCAAGGGAAGAACTAAGTTTTGTGAGTAGTTTCAGGGAGCATAACAATATCTAAGGATTTGATATAATATTGTAGAAGTGATAGGATAGTTTGCAAGGCATCTTGTCTGAGTTGCATGTAGGTTGTAAGGCATCTTACAGTATTCTATTTTTATATTTCTGTGGATTTTTAATTGATTTTATAAGCCCAAGGATAGGCACTGGTCTAGGAACTTGTTTGGTAATCTATCATCATCCAAATATTCAATACTATTCAAAATTAATTAGTATCAAAATATATATGTAAAATCAATTGTACTCACAGTGATTACAGTTGAAGCTTGTTGATTTCTTAAAGAGTAAATCATTAGGTTGCCCCTCCTAAAGTAAAAGAAAGAAGGATGAAAGTCCTTGTCTCATTGGTTTATGTTATTAAGACCATATCCTGGCTTGTAGTACTCTTTTTAAAACTAATTATTGCAATCTCCAAGGTACTTTACAAGTTATTACAGTGAGTTCTAAAGTAAGTAACCAGTGAATGAATTAGTCCACCAAATACATAGGCTGAAGAATCAACAATATTTTAATAGGTAATACCCGCCTGAGTCTGTGGAACTCAAAAATGAAGGAGGTGATAATAGGTATCCCCAGTGTTATCAAATACCTCAGCAATTAGCCTTTCTCTTATCAAAAGGGAGTTTGCATTCAAGTATAATCAATATACTATTATTTTAAGGTTGTGGTGCAAGAAAAAGATCTAATAGGAAGTATGTACTGAGAGGGGAGGGGTGAATCAGTATCTCTAAAACTTTTATCTCTTTAATATTAATCCTTGTAGTAATCAATTGTATTACCAACCATCTATTCTATCCTATCATTGTGTAAGTTATATCACTTAATAAACTAAATAAGCATGTAAAAATTCATAGAAGCATTCATGAAAAGTATAGACACATGACATAATTTTTGGTAACACATAAAACCCCTGTTAAAAGGTAAAAACTACGGTGGGGATGACACCCACAAAACTTCACTATCTATAGATTGGAAGGGGCCATTTAAGGCTTACAATTTTGATCACTTCTGATGATCTACCCTATTAGGACTATTATGTGGAGACTGGTTAAGGTCTACTATGTTAAGAACTTTAGAAAAACTATTTAGTGTGCACCTGGTTAAGAGATTTACAAAGGATTGTTAAATCCACCTTTCTTGAAAGGACTTATTCTATTTTCTACACTTGTTTGAATGTAGACAAAAAAATTCAGTGACCTGAGTGTATGAAATCTACAATTTTTGATTACAGATTCATTAAAATCACATGTACAATGTATCACCTAATATGATTGATTAATACTTCTATTTCTTGGTAGCCTTGATTCTTGGTTCTTGATAACCAAATTCATCTTGTGTTGTTCTTCTTCTTGAAAATATTAGTCTGATCCATAGATGTGCTCCTTGGCTACTTTCATCCTCACATCCTTATGAAATGAATATTTACATATCTATTTATACAATAGATTGACCTAATTTAGTTTCTTGTATTACAAAGATAACTCTATGATCAAAGGTTTACAACTTGACCTTGATCTCCTAGTTTGCATGTTTTCAATCAGTTGGACTTATTAAAAAAATTACAATAAAATTCCTTTTCCCTCAAGAAATGGTTTTAAATCAAATCAAAATGCTAACTATAAAAAACAAGTGTTATATATGACATGGAAGTCAAATCCACATTTCTTGGGATATAACTGACTTTTGGTGACTGATGCTCAGGTTGCTCTAAAATTATGTCGGTGTTCCTTTTGTGAAATGTCTGTCGGTTTACAGTGTAACCTGCTCATCGGGTTCCACTTCATCATTTTTCAAGTTTCACTTGTAAATTATGTCATCAGTTTACACAATGATCTACTTTGTCAGGTTTATCTATACTTAGCACTTTCAGTGACCTTTCTTATCAGTACTTTCAGTTTGAACTGAAACCTATCTTCCAGTGTAGGTGTTTACTGATGGTTCAAGAACTATTTTCCCTTTGCATACTAATGGAAAAATGTCTCCAATCTCCCCCTTTGACATTAGTATAAAAAACTGATATGTGCAAAATACTAAACTATGTAGTATGTACACCATGTGTTTACCTTGTCATTTATGACTCCCCCTATGCATATGCCGGTATAGTATATGTATGTACATGTACACTTTCCTTTATACTATACTCCCTTTTTACCTTATCTTCATATCATTTTCCCCTTTGTGTTATATCATTCTCCCCCTTTTACTACTGTACATACCATTTTCCCCCTTTTTTGATAGTAAGGGAAAAGGTGTATACGTACAACTTATTAAAAATATGGGAATGGGAATTCTTCAAATCTTCCATCATTTTCTCCCATTTCTCCTTGATATGTTCAAGTTCCATATGATCCAGTGTAATTTGGCCATGCATATCATAGATGTTGTCTGCTACAGACATCTCTGGGGTGGTAATTAACCATCTTGCAGAAGTCATGTGTGAAAGGAAACTAAGTGTGCAGAAAATAGTTCCTTGCGCTAAACTCCTAAGGAGAGGATTGTGCAAATTTAGATTTAACCCTTATCAATTATAGAAAGTTAATACAATTAACTTATATGTTGCTACAATAATATGTATACATATAAAAATGAGAATGACACAATGATTTACCCTGGGGAAAATCTTTCTGTAAAAAACCCCAGCACTCCAAAACCTGCACAATGTATTAATCAAAACTGTTGTTGTTTACAATACACTTGCAATGCAAGTTCTTTCAACAACACTTGAAGACAAATCCAGTAGCATAACAACATTCCAACAATACACTAACTTCTCACTATGTGACTTGAAACCCTAAAACCCTTATATCATGTGCTTCCCTTTTTAGGGCAACTTCCAAAGATAACCGTATTAGGATTTTACCATTCTCTAGAAAATAGGAATCCCAAAATTTTTTTTGACCCCACGCATTGAGGAAGAGTGTACAGTACTCAACATGATTAGTTACCACATGTCTTGCATGTCTTCATCTGTCATTGAATCTTTCACAATTAGCTCTTACAAATATTAATGACCATCATATGAATCCATCATAACCATTTCAGTCATGATTACGTTACACATTGTTCAAAGTGTTGACATTTGGAAAATAACCTCTACCACAGAAGGGGATGCCTAGATCCACCTAGACCAAGTTTGATCATCCTTGTCATCTTGCAAGTGGAGTCAAAACACAATGTGTCCACTCAACAAAATGACAGAACATATATCAAACTTAAATACATTATTTGCAAACAATTAATTATAAAACAAATAATATCAAATGTAAGGAAATATACAAGGTTGAGACACCTTATTCCTAACAATGTGTTGTTGCAGAATTGTAAGATGTGGTAGTATTAGAGCCTGTAGCTTGGTAATTTCATCTCTAAACTTTGTTTCTACCTCTATAATTTCCTATCTAAACCTTTTATATTTTATAAAATTTTCCAAATGCATCTTGATTACATTTTCATCTGTGGTTAGACCTTGTGCACTTGTATTTAGATCGGAATCTATGTTTACAATCTTATCACTATTTTCCTTAGTGAATTTCTCTAAAGTGCACAACTTTTGTATTAAGGCAATAACTTTAGCAATGATTGCATCTAATTTATTTGTAAGTTCTAAGAGATTTACCTTGTTCTCTGCCACTTCTTAGCTAATCTTTTCTATCAATTTATATTGATATTTTTTATCTGCTCGTTCTTCTATAGCTTTTTCTGCATCCACATTCTGAGATGTGATGGCCTCAGTTAGAACAACAAGTTGATCTAGAATTGGTGCATTTTGATTGACATCTATGTCAGGAAGTATTTGGCTTAAGATATCTCTTGTAGTTTCAAGTAGTAAAGAGTCTTTGTGCTCTTTCCTAAGATTTTCTTGTAAAGCTTTCCTTTGACATATTTCTCCATATTCTTGGAGTGATTCATAATTTAGTGTGGAAGGATCACACTTTGGTATCTCAATAATTTCACCAAGTGTTACCTGTAGTTTTCTTTTCTTGGCCTTCTTCGTCTTCTTGTGAGATGCACTTGTATGTAGTACCAAAGCAAGTTTTTATGCTTGGTCTGATGTGCTAGATGAAGGCTTCAGTGGTTTTGTACCTTTTTATTTCTTCTCAGGGTGTGCCTATTGGTTGTGTGTGGATGTCTCCATATCAACCTTCAATGTATATACAACATCTCTATCGGTGTCCTTAGGAGTGGTATCAATTGGCTTATCTTCTTCACCTTTCTCTTTTTGCACTTCTTCTGTATCTTTCATTAGTGCATCATATTCAGTGTGATATCCATCTTTCTGTGTGTGATCTACATTTGTAACATTTTGTTCTCCACCAATGACTATCTGTTCATCGGTTGTATCTTTCTTTTCTTCTTCCCTTACATCCTCAGGTATGCTTGCATCCTTGTCAGGTGACTTCTCCTTTTTCGAGATTATATTGATAGCTTGTATCAATAATGGGAATTTTCCTGGTATGTCTACCTATGCAGCATCGGTATTTGTGTCTTGTTCGTTGGTTTGGTCTAGGACAACAGTGACATCTTCATCTTTCTATATCTCATATGCAATATCTGCTCCGGTAATATCAATGATAGTGTTATCTGGCCATGTTTCATCTATAGTGTCCATATTCATGTTTGCTGTTGTGTTAAATGTTTCATCATTTACATCTTCACCATCATTTATAATGATGTTCTCTAGGCTCGATTTAGCCTGATATTCTTTATTGTGTACACGCTCGGAGATTGAGTCTTCCTTGGGTGGGTCAAGTATTTTACTCCATTCATCCATACTTTCTTTGTCAAGATCAATTAATTTTCCCTGTAACACTTTGTAGGCTCTTGAATTTGGTGAGAACCTCTTGGAATGTAGCTTCATCATCTCTTCAATCTCCTCCATTTTGGACTCAGGAGGCATAATAGAAAATAGGGCTCTTTCCCTTATTTGTTTCTCAGAATGTAATGCAAATGTCCACCTTACTGAAAGTCTTTCTATAAGTTCTTGTGGCATTTTACCCTCAAAATGTATGGGTACATATCTGAAATTGATCATTACTGTAATGATTTCCTCCTCTATCTTATTCCGATCCTCAAGATTGAGAGTTAACAATTTTCTAATCTTATGGTCATTTACTATACCCCTCTTGATGATAGATTCACATACCTCATCAATTGTGTTAGGATTTTTGCTCTTCTCATCTTGTAAAGATTCATCCTTCTCTATGTCTTCCTTATCTTCCTTTGTGTGGATTAATTTCCTTCTCCTCTTAGGTGCTGTAGTCTTTTTGGTTTGAGGCTTTCTTTTGTATGTCTTTACTTGACCTTTCTTTACACTTGGTGATTCTTCCGTTTCTTTTTTACTCCTTGTCCTCTATGAAGGTGTGGTTATAGATTTGTTTGGGGGGTGGGGGTTCATCAAACTTTTTGGACTCTGAGTCACTCACCTTCTCAGCTTCACCGATGGGTGAGTGACCCTTTGTTTATTCTGTATTTTCTATTTCATTGATGGGTGTCTAACCCTCAATTTCTTCTTCATTTACCAATAGGTTCTTCTCTAGTGTCTTTACCATTTTTTCTTTCTTTCTGTCTATCTTCTTTACTACTAGGCCTATCTTTATTCTTTCCTTGGCCTCTTCATAGGTTCCAAAGCTTGGTAGTTTCTTATCTAATGATTGATTTAACACTAGTTCAATTTCATTTGTAGCTTGATCTATGTTGATTTCATAGTCAAGTGGAGCTAACCATGGTGTCCTTGGTACAACTGGTTTGACAAAAGTGTTATCGGTGTCCACCATAAAAATGTCACTCTTATACTTTTCTACCAGTTGTTATAGTATTCTCATTTATTTCTACATTCTATCTTTAAATCAAGCAAAGTATTCATCCATAACTAATTCAAAATTATCTCCTAGTGATTTGATGAACTCACTAATCTGTATGGTTACTGGTCGGGTAGTGTCCCATTCGACATTGCTGATAGATGGGAAGGATTATTGAAAATAAAAAATATGCACATAATGAGTGAACCAACGTTACATGAGTTAGAATTTGTAGTCCTAATTGTCCTCATGTTCTCATCTGATTTCCTTAGTAGAAGTTCTAATAGATCTAACTGCAGACCCTTCTTAACAATTTTGTGTGTTGTATCCATTGCTCTAGATGCAATACTATTCATCCTACTAGCCTGAAATATTTTGTATCCTAAGACACATGCTCCAAATTTCATTTCATCATCGGTGATGGTGGATACCTTTAATCCTCTTCCATCCCATGTAGGTCCTATGTTCTTCTCAATGTCAGGGTGAGGAGGGTGTTTCAGTTCTTTGAACTTATTGGTTATAGGATAACCAGTAACAACGTGTATACCATCCCTAGTTATCAGTTTTGGCTCATCTAGCCACATCTTTTGGTCATGCACTCTGCTTAGTACTAACTGAATCCATTTGGTTTTGAACTCCTTCAGGAATAATAAGGCATTTGTGAGCCCTTTCACCTCAATGTGATTATGTTCTTCTTTGATTGTTTCATCATCTTTGCAAAGCTTCTTGTAAGCTTTCTCTACGTCAAGATCTTTGATTTCTACGATCTTGCAATGAATGTAGGATCGAACATCCTCAATCAATAAAACCCTATGTGGAATTCCAGGTAATGCTCCAAATTTTTTAGGTTGCAAGGAAACCTATAGACATATATTTTAATGACGTTCCTCACACGTAGTGTTTTTAATCAAGTTAACCTTATTCTCCTTTGCATTCTTGATTTTAGAGGTTCTTGAAGTAGTTGTCATCGTCTCAGAAATTAGTGCTTTTTTCATAAATGAAAACAGAGCTATCGATGATCATTGTTACTTACTTCAACCTTCTATTACTACTAGGAATCATTTTGAGTGTTGTGAACAGGGTTGGAGTCACTTTGCAATCTGGTCACTTCATACTCTGGTTTTTCTCTGCTTCTTTGCTCAACTCTCTTTGTGAATAATGAACTATTTTATCGACTATTTATAGACTTTTGCCCTAAGTCATGTCATAAATGCTCACCCACTTCTTGGTGTTTTAAGACAAATTCATCAGGTAGCACATGCACTTCATTCTCATTGAGAATGTGATGCTCTGGGGTAGGTGTCAACTCATTTGACTGTTACCGTTGGATCTCGGTATATGGAAAAAACAACATGTCAACTTTCATGATTACCGATGGATCTCAGTTTGCACTAGCAACTCAGCTTTTTATGTTAACTGATGATTCTCGCTAGGTATAGACAACTTAGCTTTGTATGTATACTGATGATTTTTGGTATGTATTAACCGATGAGATTGTATTCACATAATTTTAACAAGTAATACCATAGTGCATCTTTAATCATGCTAGTTTGACATTTCATCAATGTATAATGGAAATGATGTAAAATATAACTTGGTATAATGCAGTTCCATACTTATTTTTTTTCTTAGGTTGGGGATGTCACTAGATCCATTGGATAGAGTGTCACTAATTACATTTCTCAGTCCAGCTTCATCCTGTATTTTTAGATTTCCTCCACATTTTGTTTCTCATTTTTTTGATGTCTTCAATGGTATTTCCATTGGGAAAAGTGGTTGTCTTTGTCACTTGGTCTCTATAGTCCTTTCTTAGATGACTGAACCTATGAAAGAGTAAGCATGCCATTCCAAGGTTAGTCTAGGTTCTAGACTTTCTTGTCCATTTTCTCATGCAGTTTGCAGCTATGTGACCGAATCTACCACATGCTATGTAGTTTTCCCATGTGCTGTAATCCAAAACATATGAGTTACCGACTCTTTTCAGTTGATAAGAATTTTCTTTATCTTTAGGCTTCCATGATTGCTTTCTCTTCTTCCTGCATTCAAGAGATGTGTGCCCATGCATTTTGCTAGTAGGACAATATTTTTCCATGTAGGTTTCTTCTTTGTTTGTTTTACCTCAGATTTACATTCATATGCTTTATTTCCTTTCTTATTACATTTATAACAATTTCCTATGAATGAAGGTGTGGAGTTAGGAATATGTTTCATCTTTCTCCTGCATACATTTGATGTGGGGCTTGGTTTTCCACAGTGATTGCATGACTTCCTTCTTGGTCTTGGATTTGTGTAGACATTCTTTGGATCAGCTTGGTATGGTGATTCTCCATTCTTGGTATACCCTAGTCCAATGTTGTTGTTAACTCTTCTTTGTCCATCTAGAAAATCATCCATGCTTTTTGTACTTTCTTCAGCTCTATTAATCATGTCATTGTGTTGTTGTTGAATTCTTACTTCATGCTTCAATTTTTTATTTTCTTCTCTTAGCCCACCAATAGCTTCTATTCTTTCACTGAGTTTTGTATTCATTCGGTTTGCCTCTTGACTCATTAAAATAATATTATTGGTGATCTCATGATGATGTTCAATAAGTGTTTGTATTTGTGACTCTTTCTCTTGTATTTTTTTAGTGATCTTCCTCTTGTCATCAATAGCCAGTGATCTTTCTTGCTCAACTTGTCTAGCATTGTTCATGACAACAATCATTCTTACCATATGTGTCTCTTGACCGATTTGCAGTATCTTTACTTTCTCTGTCAGATGTTGATTTCTTTTATTTAGAATTGTGATGCTTCCTTCATATGTGTCTAATGCTTTGTTAGATGTAGATCCTATTGACTCAAATAAATCTGGTGTCTCTTCTTCATGATAGTATGGTTCATTGTTCCAAGTTTCCATAACTTTTCTTTCATCCAATAGCTCTCTCATCTTTATTCTTTCTACTTTGTACTCCTCATAGAAGATATGTATTTCTAGCTTCTGATTCTCAATATTCTTATCAAGCTTGTACTTCTCCATTGTATTATCTTTTCTCTCAAGTCTTTTAAACTTTTCCAAATAAGAGATCTATCTCTGATACCAATTGTTGGAAATAATGGGAAGTATGTACTAAGAGGGGAGGGGTGAATCAGTACCTCTAAATTTTTTATCTCTTTAATCTTAATCCTTGTAGTAATCAATTATATTACCAACCATCTATTGTATCCTATCTTTGTGTAAGTTATATCACTTCATAAACTAAATAAGCATGTAAACATTCATAGAAGCATTCACAAAATGTATAGACACATGAAACAAGTTTTGGTAATACAGAAAACCCCTGTTAGAAGGTAAAAACTACGGTGGGGATGACACCCACAAAACTTCACTATTTGTAGATTGGAAGGGGATGGTTAAGGCTTACAATTTTGATCACTTCTGATGATCTACCCTGTTAAAACTATTATGTGGAGATTGGTTAAGGTTTACTTTGTTAAGAACTTTAGCAAAACTGTTTAGTGTGCACTTAGTTAAGAGATTTACAAAGGATTGTTAAATCCACCTTTTTTGAAAGGATTTCTTCTATTTTCTACACTTGTTAGAATGTAGACAAAAATATTCAGTGACTTGAGTGTATGCAATCTACAATTTCTAATTATAGATCCATTAAAATCACATGTGAAATATATCACCTAATGTGATTGATTAATACCTCTGTTGCTCGGTAGCATTGATTCTTGGTTCTTGATAACCAAATTCATCTTTTCTTGTTATGCTTCTTGAAACTCTTAGTCTGATCCATAGATGTGCTCCTTGGCTACTTTCATCCTAACATCCTTATGAAATGAATGATTACATATCTATTTATATAGTAGATTGACCTAATTTAGTTTCACATATTACAAAGATAACTCTATGATCAAAGGTTTACAACATGACCTTGATCTCCTAGTTTGCATGTTTTCAATCAGTTGGACTGATTAAAACAATCACAATAACATTGCTTGTCCCTCAAGAAATGGTTTTAAATAAAATCAAAATGCTAAATATAAAACATAAGTGTTTTATTTGATGTGGAAGTCAGATCCACATTTCTTGGGATATAACTGACTTTCGGTGACCGATGCTCGAGTTGCTTTAAAAGTTTGTAGGTGTTCCTTCTGTGAACTATCTGTCAGTTTACAGTGTAATCTTCTCGTCGGGTTCCACTGTCGGGTTCCACTTCATCATTTTTGGGTTGTACTTGTAAACTTTGTCATCAGTTTACACAATGATCTATTTTTTCAGGTTTCTCTATACTTAGCACATTTGATGACCTTTGTTATCTATACTTTCAGTTTGAATTGAAACCTGTCTTTCAGTGTAGGTGTTTACCGATGGTTCAAGAACCTTTTTCCCTTTGCATACTAAAGATAAAATGTCTTCAATTAAATGTGTTTACTATGTTTTATCCCATGTAATATATATATATATATACACACATATGTGTGTGTGTGTGTTTATATATATATATATATATATGTGTGTGTGTGTGTGTGTGTGTGTGTATATGTGTATATATATATACATACATATATATACACACACACACACACACACACACACACACATATATCCTACTATACAATATATTTGATATAATACAAAATAATTAACATAATATATTATACTATATATAATAAACTAAAATATTATATTACTATTACGTGTATGATGCTAAAGAATTTTTTAAAATAGAAATCTTATGTAAAATACTCTCTCTCTCTCTCTCTCTCTCTCTCTCATTTTTTGAGAAAGGTAGATAATTGAAGGGAGGGGGGGGGGTCAATCAATTATCCTAAAATATCTTTACTAAACTTAATTAACTTAGAGAAACCTAAATTCAATCAGATAAATAAATAGAAATGAAAGCACATAAGAAAATCATACACTATGAACACTATATTTTTACATTGAAAACCCAAGATGGGAAAAAACATAGAGAATGCTAATTCTCAGATATAAAACACCGGTTAAGGCGACACTAGTTAAGGTGATTTTTACAAGGGTGGCTCACTGCCAATTTTCTCACTGCAGGTAGCCTCACTACAAATTTTGTCACTGCAGGTAGGGTCATTGCTAGGCTAACAAAACCAATATAAAATAACTTATTATCAAATAGTCTTATATTCAAATCATTAACTGATGTAGCTACATCTACATATGCATGAATTTAGTTCTAGTTAAGAGAAAAATAACTTTTTGGAGTAGATCCAATTAGGAATAGTCTACCAAACTTGTCCACAATCTCTTCACTTGATTTATATATTACTAGTTATTATGTTTCCTCTTGTCACTTTATTTATGTTGGCTCTCTTTTTCTTTGTCACATGACTCTTCACCTTCGCTCATTTTCACAATTTGCATAAAATACACACTCATTGTCTATTTAGAACCAAAAAGATGTTCCATATATACCCATAGAATTTAATAGAAATCTTGAAGTAAAATATTGAGATATTTACTAAGGCTCAACACACTAGCACCAAAACAAAAAGATACGTTGCTCATTAAGATCTCCTTTACACATTACCATGGGATCCATAAATAGGTCATACATAAGCTAAGTTCATTCTATAGAATAATTGTTGAAAGGTAAAAAAAATTGAGCTACATAGGATATATTTCGATGCTGGTGGGAACACCACAACCAAGACCCTATCTTGATATCCATTATATTTATTGCAAATCAAAGGAACAAGATTAACTGCATATATACAAACATGAATGAAAGTGACATAACAAAAAGAATTGCAACATACTGCATGAATGTTCAGATAGAAAGGATACCCAAAATAAGATTTGAACAAATAAACTAATACCAAAAGATTAATCTTCATTATTCTACACTAACTATCCTCCATTGTTGTCCCAAAAAGAATACTACCATATCTAGATTAGTGATTAACTCCACAATTCACATCATCATAACACACTATATATGATAGATCAATATTGTCCGTTTATTTGCAACACAACATTGTGGACCACCAAATTTTGACATCAATGACAATAATTCCATATCATTTAAACAATTTCCCCTTTTTTCAATTGATGACAAAAAAGAAAAAAAAAACCTCAAAAACTCAAAAAATCCCCCTTAGTCGAGCAATACCTTTTCTTTTTTTTTGTCTTCATTTTATACTCCTTTTTTCCATCAAGGCAGAAGGGCTAATCAATAAAATTCTGAGGAAATAAAGTAAAAATTATGTTGAATATGCCAAATAACTAGGGGGTGGGGTGAATCAGTTATTCCAAAACTCTTTCTAAGAAGTTTCATGAATGAATAAATACTTTAAGAAATTAGAAACTTATAAAAAACATAAACATGAAATCACAATACATCAACACTATGAACACAAGAATTTACATCGAACCCCAAGATGGGAAAAAACATGAAGAAACTAATTCTAAAGAAAAAGAACACTAGGTAAGGTGATTTTTAAAAGGTCTCATTGCCGGTTTTCTCACTGCAGGTAAGGGTCACTATCAGTTGGGGTAACTTAATTGATATAAAAGATTTATACAAAATGATCTTATAGATAAAATGTGAATTGATATAGCTACATCTGCATATGCATGGCACAGTTCCAGTTGAAAGTTCAGTAGTATATGAATGTATTAGATCCAGTTGTAGATCCAACACCTTCTTATCTTTCTGCAAAGATAAACACTTCCTTCCATCACAAGCCTTAGATCATTCTCCATAATAATCTTTGATCTTCTTATTTCTACTCACATAAATCACCACCAATGAGGCATAATTATATTTGAATCATACCACCTTTAGAATTATCACACTATCTCCACACCAAATACAAAGTGATTCACACACACACACACACACACACACACACGTATAAAAATGCATATGATAACATAAATAAATATGTTAGCCTAGCCACAAAAAATGTCAACTTGAGTTACAAAAGATATTACATCATAGTCTAACACGCTAGCACCAGACCTAAAGAATAGGTCATACATATGAAACCTTCACAACATGTTACCATAGGACACAAAGATAGGTCGCACATAGGATATCCATATTGTGTATTGTAAACACCAAAAGGAAACATATTCTAGACTGATGGAAATGCCACAACCAAGACCATGTCTTGATCAACAAAAAATTTGAGCCCGTCAAAGGATAGAACTAGATAGAACCTGTCTAGAAATGGAATATAACTATTATAATAGAAACATCTGATATACTGCATGAATATCTAGGTAATAGGGATACTTATAAAAACTCTAAAATATAGTATCCACCTATATCCATCCAAAAATTCATACTAATCTATTCACCAAATATTATAGATGTGTCAAAAATATGTATTTCAATAGCCCAAACAAGGACATCCATCATGATAATCCATTACCTAAAAAAAAAAATAGAATAAATTTGATTTGTATAGTACTGAAGCACAATCTATCAATATAGACAAACAACAGATAACCAATCGGTATAGACATACAACTGGTATATGGGTTTTACATCAATAAAAATAATGCCAACATCTCCTCAATACTCTCAACAATATCTCCCTTTGGTATTGATGGAAAACCAACAAAATAGAAAAACTCCAAAACATCCAAAACAAAACGAAAAACTCCTCCTGAGTTAGATATTTCTTTTCATATTTTCTCTCCTAAACTTCTCTCCCCCTTTTTGTCACAATGGAAAAGGGCCACCCAACATATTTATATAATCAAATTAGAACAATAGATTTTACAAGAAAAAATTTCTTGTACCTTTCCTTGATAATGAGAAGATTCATCTTCCACTCATTCATATCTGAACTCATTCATGCACACAAACTGTCATAATGCACCAACATGTCAAATGATGAAGTCAAACCTAGGGACCAAAACCAATGTTCATAGTCTTCTGCATTAGAAAGAATCATTGAAAGATGTCCTAACTAAACCTCAACCAAATCCTTCAGCAGCCAAATTTTTTTTCACTAGATTCTCTCTTTGTCTTTGTATATGCAACATCTTAGACTAAAGTTGACCAAACCCGATTCTTTGTTTTCCATCTTTATCCTTGAAGTAATCATAGCTTTTACCCAAATAATTTATTTTTAACTCAATGATCTCAATCCTTCCTCTGAAATCGTCAACTACAGTAGTCCACCAAAGACAATAACAATAGATATAAAAAATTTCTTTTATGCATTCTTTTGTCTCACCGACCAGTCTAGACAATAATTGTGTAGCATCAATAAATTTCAAGTCTTAATTACTTCTTTAAAATTTCTACAATTCACACTATCCTACAAAAATATTCTCTGAATAATATTTATCAAATCCTCTGGAAATGAAAAAGATACTGTATGTGTGAATTCCTACCATGTGTAGTCAAGCTTAAACACATATAACATTAGAGGGTTAGGAACAAACAAATCAAAACATATTCAAATAAGAAAAAATACAAAAAGAGAAGCAACACAACCTCTGATAGAGACAAAACAAGTGCACCCAAGGCTTGTTTTATTTTCTCTTTTGAGGATATGTGGGTGCTCTCTCCAAATAAGATATATTATCCCCAATGTGCAAGTTCAAAGTGATGGAAAGAAGATAATGCAACTATGGAGAACAAGGATGATGCAAAATTAGTATGAGGAACTAGTTTGCAAAAAAAGATCCGAAGATGATAGTAATGCAATGCTAAACCAGGACAACATTAATGCAAACATCTAAGATAACATTCCATAAAGATTCAACTAAAGATGAACTAACATATAATCTATAAAATGCTCAAAATGAAACTAGTGTAATAACTCTACATGCAAGTGAGTGATGCAAATGCAAGGAGTGAAGATCCTATTTATATTTTTTTGGAGAAACTTGAGGGGCTTGGATGAGGTGGAACCTATGTGTCATCCACATAGGAGCCACATAAGGGACACATAGGATAAATGGTGACCATGAAAAATTCAATCTTGTTCACACTATTGGAAATGAGTTGAGTATCTGAGAGAGGAGGGATGAATCAGTTACTCCAAAAACAATCCAAGTCCCTTAGATATCTTAAACAAACTTATCACTGTTACTTAGTTAACATAGATATTTTGTTGTCACTCGGTTAACAAAGTAAATTTAAGATGTTTATATATAATTATCATTCAGTGAATAAGTGCAGGAGCATAAAGCATAAAAAAAATAACATGTACACAGATGACACCAAGATTTAACATGGAAAGCCAATATGGGAAAAACCACCAATGTAACTAGTTACTATTTTCACTCTTCTGAAGTGAGCCCTATTAGGAGCCAACCCTATTAAAGGTTACAATAACACATTGTTAGGTGTGACCCTATTAGAGGATTTAATCACCTATAAGGAGTGTCCTTTCAAACACTTCAATGCATAAATTTCACCTTGTGAGAGTATTTACAAAAGATTGTTAAGTCTACTCTATTAAGAGATTTAGATCACTGCTATAATTGTTAGAGAGAAACAATGGATTGACTTGTTTTGAGAAGCAACTGTCTTTGCTAATTCAGATCTCTACTCTAGCTTTAAACACTTGATCCTTACTGATCTAATATTCTATTGCATCTTTGTATGTTCTTTCCTCAATCAAAATCCTATCTGATTTCGCCTCCACACTTCTTATCATAATCATACACATCACACCACTTTTTCAATCCAAAATTGACCTTATGTAAATATGATAAGCCTTGTTAATTTGGCCTTAATAACCTTCCAAATAATCAATAATACTTAAGTTTGTTGGCTGCATATAACCATAAACCATTGTTAGTCAAATGACACTAAATATCTAACTTGGTTAATATTGAAATCCTTCAATGCCCGACCAATACTGTAATGCCCAAATGAACTCGATTAGAACTGAAAAATCACTTTGGTCTACTTAAATGCCTAAGAGTGCTTGGCATAAACTGACTATACTCATTTTGGGTATAGACATTTGTGTAACATCACTATATTTGTGTAAACATCAATGATAATACACAATTGAATAATTGTCATCAACAATCTCCCTTTTTGAACCATATGATATTTGAACAATTCACTGTTATGGAAACATACTCTGCCTCTACTGTAGACTGAGAAATGCAGTTCTATTTCTTGCTTGTCTAGGAGACTAACCTCTTTCAAAGAAATAATGCTCCACCACTTGTTCTCTTCCTGTCATCAAAACTTCCTTCCCAATTAGCATCAGTAAAAGTCTTCAAATCAAATTTTCCTCCTTTCTTATACCATAATCCATCATCTTCAGTACCCTTAAGATATCTTAGAATCCTTTTGATAACCATTAAGTGATTCTCTCTAGGGTTAGCTGAAAACCTAACAAAAATACCAACTGCTAATGTAATATCAGGTCTAATGTGAACAACATATTAAAGTTTACCAATCATGGATATGTAGGTAGTCTGATTTACCTCCTTTGAATCATCATCCTTGGACAACTTATGTCTAGTAGGCATAGGTGTCCCAACTGGTCTGGAATCTTCCATCCCAAATTTATTCAATATCTCTTTGATGTATTTAGACTGAGTAATACAGATACCATCCTTCATCTGATGAACTTGTAAACCAACAAAGAATTTGATTTCACCAAACATAAACGTCTCAAATTCCTTACTCATGGATTCAGAGAATGCTTTGCATAAATCATCATGTCCAGTAAATAGTATGTCATCAACAAATATCTCTACTAACAATATCTTGTTCCAGGGTCCTTCTTTGATGTACAAGCTACTATTGTCATTAGTTATCGAGAAATCCAATACTTATCAAGTAACCATGGAATCTTTCATACCAGGCTCTAGAAGCTTGTTTCAGTCCATACAATTCTTTGTGTAGTTTGCAAACCATATTCCTTTTTTTGGGATCTAAAAAACCTTCATGTTTCTCAATATAGACTTCCTCTTCAAGAATGCATATTTTACATCCATTTGATTTACCTTGAATCCTTTATGTGAAGCATATGCCAAAAGAGTTATAAATCCTTCAAGTCTTGCAATAGGAGAAAAGGTTTCTCCATAATTAATACCCTCTTCTTGAGCATATCCTTTACATACCAGTCTTGCTTTGTTTCTAGAAATTTCTCCTTTCTCATTCATCTTATTACCAATCACATTCTTATCTTTTGGTCTAGGTACAAGAGTCTAGGTCTTGTTCTTGTCTATCTTATCAATCTCTTCATTCATTGCTTCTATCCATCTTTCATCATTCAATGCAACTTTAATAGTTCTAGGTTCAATTTCACTAAGAAAACATGTAACTTTGATTTTGTTCCTTGTCATTATACCTTCTGTCTGATCTCCAATTATTTGTTTAGGTGCATGATGCCTTCTAACATACTTTGCAAGTATAGGTTTCCTTCTCTTTGATTTTGTGCTTGCTCCACTATGTTCACCATGGTCAAATATTATGTTTTGTTTTTCTGTCTGATACCCGGGTTCCACTATCTGAGACTCAAGTGCCTCTATCTATGACTCAGGTGCCTCTATCTGTGACTTGGTCCCCTTAGTCTGTGACTTAGTTTCTTCAATCTAAGACTCGATTCTCTCTGTTTGTGACTCAGTTTCAATAGTTAGAAGCTCAGGTTGCACAAGTTGCAAAAAGGTTTGTGTTGATGAATTTAGTAGTTGACATGGTGTTGTCCAATCACCATTGCCTATGTCTTAGGTATAGTATCAAGTTCATAATACACAAAGTTCCTATAGTCCTCAAGCTCTTTACTACTCTATTCTTCATTTCTCTCTAGAAACTCATCAATATTTACATGCAAACTTTCTGTGACTTTATGAGTAGTAAGATTCAAACATTTATATGCTTTGCTTTTGTAGGAGTAGCCTAGGAATATACCTTCATCACCTTTTACATCAAATTTTCCATTTCTTTCTTCCTTCAAGATGTAACACTTACTTCCAAATACATTGAAATAATGAACATTAGGTTTATATCTATACCATAATTCAAAAGGTGTCCTCTCAGTGTCTTTCTTTAGTTGAACTCAGTTCAAGGTGTGAATTGCAGTGCTGATGGCTTCCTTCCAGTATTTGGTAGAAACATTATTTTCAATCATCAAGGTTCTTGCACCATCCATAATGGATCTGTTCCTTCTTTCTGTTGGATGATATCAATTTTGGTTATTGATCATGCTATTGATATTCATGTTTTGTCACTAATGTCAACATATGTGAAAATCTGTACTATTTTGAGAACATTGTATTGAGAGGGAGTATTTTTGGGTTGATGCATATGGATTTTCCCATATGTTTCTATCAATGCTAAAGTGGGATATTTTTGGATGATATCAGTTTTGGTTATTGATCATGCTATTGATATTCATGTTTTGTCACTGATGTCAACATATATTTCTACGGAGAGGATAGACTGGTTACTTGATTGGAAGGAGTGTACAAACATTGTACAGATGATTCAGAATGATCAACGTTGGATTTATATAGAAGGATGTTTTTTAAACTTATTCCTAAGGTCGCTTGGATTTATGTTGCATACTGTGGATGTTACAGTTGATTTGGTGAAGACTGGTTTCTGGACTATAACTGTGATTCTGGACAGAGAAGGTCTCTGTATTTTGGGTATATCTTTCTGGAAAATTTATTTCAAATGATGTGAGATTATTGGTGGAAAAATGACATATGTTGGAGAAATGGGTTGAGTTCTATTGTTTTTTGGTTATTGGTGACATCAGCTATGGCGTGTATTCTGAAGAAGACCTAATTGCTCGCCGACTTCAGACATGTAGCGTGTAAAATGAATTGTGAGCGTGGATCGTGGATCTGGAAGCATAATTGATGGATTTTAAATGATATTTACTTGTTATAGGTACCATATGTATCTTAGCAAGGGATTAAATTATTATTTTTATATTGGAAAGCCTTAATTGGCCGATCTAATTAATTATTTGTGTATTAGGAAAGCTTAACTGGCCGACCTAATGAATTATTGTAAGAGGTTATATATGAGTGATATTTTTTTTTGAAAAGACGTGACAGAGATTGAAAAGAAGAAGAAGTGAAAGTTGCAAGGCATATTTGGCTGCTGGATGTAGAGGAGAGTTTATGAGAAGAGTATTTCATTGGAACTGACCAAGAAAAGACAGTTGCTATTAGACAGTTCATTGGATTGTGTATTTTCTTTATACACTTGTTTGGATTGTAAATCCTTGAGTGTGGATTTAACCTTGTTTGGGAAGTGTGCCTTGGTAGTGAGCCTACTATTTATTTTTGACTCCTAATAGGATCTGTCTCCTAACAGGGACTGTGTACTGTAATGTTGTAACAAGCTCATAACATGGCTAAATCTTTTAATATGGATACTATACTCTCAATAAATTATTTGTGGGTGTTAATTCGCATAGGGGTTTTAACTTTAATAGGGTTTCCTCGACAACAAATATTGTGTTATGGTGTTGGCATTTACTATGTTATCATTTAAATTTGCAGATTTGGTTTATAAAGTTAAAGTTTAATAATCTATATCACAACTAATTCACCCCCCCTCTCAGTTGTCTTGTGGATTGTTATTCCTAACAATTGTTATAAGAGATTTTGGTCCTTAGAGAGAAAGATTAACAACTTGAGGTGATCCTAAAGATGACTTACTATAGGAAGGATAGTCTAATGTTTGATATTGAAAACTTTGATAGTTGGTAGAACAAGATGAGAACACAATTTCTGTCTGGGAATTGATTACTGGATGATCACAAAGAAGAATGAAAAGATAACGACTGAGGATCAGTTAGAGAAGGCTACTGAAGATCAGAAGAAGTTATTTTTATGTAATATGGTTGTAAAGGAATATTTGATCAGCGCACTTTCAGAAGGAGAATTCACTGAAGTAAAGGACTTGGATTCTATACATGAGATCTGGTCCAGATTGGAAGCATTATATATGTCATGCCCAAAAGTTGGGCAAAAACACACGAACAAAATTTTTTAAGAACGCATTAAAATGGGATACTAAAACAAACACAAGGGTATCACAAGCATGCTAAACGGTGCAAAGGGGATGACGAGACCAAAAAGGTCTTAAGGAGAGGAATAGCTTTTTACTGCTATCCTAAAGGATGTCTAAAGCTCCAAACCAGAACTGGATGCAAACTGAGGTAGTTGACCGAAAGTCAACTAGAGTTGACCAAAAGTCAACTTAGAGTGGACCAAAAGTCAACTATACTCAGAAAGAGAGAATGGTACAAACTAGGGTTTGCTAGACCCTAAGGAAGACTCGTACATGCAAATCGAGATGGTTTGACTAAAAGTCAACTAGGGTTGACCAAAAGTCAAACAATCTTAGAAATACATAAAGGAGGGTCACTAGGGTCTACTAAGCACTTTGGAAATCAAAGGTGCGCAAAATGAGACGGTCGACCAAAAAGTCAACCCATGTTGACCAAAAAGTCAACTGTCTCCAAAAGGCTCGAAATTGAAACCCTAGGATGCAAAGGCCACAAGGAGCATTGGGTCCAATTATCGAGACCAATGGACAAAGTTTGACCATGGTTGACTGAAAGTCAACCGTGCATGAAAGCGGTCAAAGGTGACGAAAAAGGCTAGAAAACTAGCCAAGAATGATTAGATTAAAAATTTTAACGAGTAAAAGCTTTATACCTGTCCCTTTTAGCATTATAACTTTGATATAAACAATCAAATTAAATCCCCCTAAAAAACATTTATTTAACATTTCGAAACTATACTTTAAACAATCTTAAATTATCATTTTATAACTACATCCTATATAAGAATTAATAAATTAAATCTAATCTATTTAATAATTAAGTCAACATATAATTAAAATCTTATATAATAATCTAAAAATAAATCTAACTTTGAAACTTCATTTAAAATCTATCTATTAAAAAAAATTTCCAATTATGACAGATTTAAATAAATAAAAGAAAACACTATTTAATAACTAAATCATACCTCTCTTTTTAAAAAAAAAATACATCCTAAAACCTAAAATATAATCATTTTAACTTCAAAACAAATTCTTAAATAAAGAAATTTAATATGCATATCTAATATTTAAATCAATTAATTTATATTAACTAAATATCCTAAAATAACAACATAACCAAATAAATATTAAAAAAAAATAATAAAATAAAATAAAACCCTATAAACAAGATCGCTATGGGAGGGGGAGGAAAATAAAACGCAGAGACGATGTTTTAAAACAGCGGCGGTGGAAGGAGGGCAGCGTGGTGGACGCGCAGTCGACGGCACCACCTGCTGTTCGAGCGGACGTGAAGGAGGGGGAATGGGGCGCCGGCCAGCGGCGGCTTCGCCCCACTGCTTAGGCAGTGGGCAGCCTGCGCGCTGTGCGGCCCCCTCTGCAAGTTAAA
>MU223964.1:1744763-1781715 GCA_018584345.1 Thuja plicata | reverse complement strand
AGTGGAAGATGCACCTATGATGAGAGGTGTAAAGGCTTATGAAAAAGTCTTGGTAGATGTTGGAGGAGACAACATAGAGGAAGGCCTAGAAGGTCTTGAAGATGAGTTGGATTTATGGAATGAGTTTCTTACTATAGTTGAAGAATGGCAAAGTTATGGAGGTAGTTTGGAGGCACATGAGGGAGCAGGCTTCAATGAAGAGATAAAATTTGTAGAGATGGGTCATGAGGAGGCTCAAAACATGAAAACAATTTCTCCTAGCATGGAGATGGTACAAGTGGAATCAGAGGTACAAGTGGGTATGATGGTGAGTGAAGAGAATCAGTATGAGCAAGTCATGTTCACCTTGTTGAAAGATAGCAAGCCAAGATACAAGATGAAGTACTATGGAGTAGCATGGTTCCATGAGGACCTCTATTTGCCTAAGGTCAAGATGAAGGCCTTATTGTTTTTTCTAACCTGTGTTTCTTTGCAGGTTTCCAAGAGGAATTGGAAATGTTTCAAAGCTGTGGAGTATGATGCAAGGGCATCTAAAAATGGGAAACATTTCAAGGATTATGGTTATTCATTGTAATGTGGTTTAGTAAACCATTTTGTTTTGATATAATTAATTGAGTGTGAGACTCAAGTAAGATTAAATTTTAGTAGTCTAAATATCATAGTAATTACAGTTTGGTTAATATTTTTAGAGGTTACTCTAATCGGCCATGGAGAACCAATAGGGAAATTAGAATAAGTTAACATCGATTGTGGGAAGTTAGAAAAAGATAATTATTTGAGTTAGTTATGGGTTTTTGAAAATCTTTTTATATTTGCCATGTAAAACCGAGAATGAGGGGGTAGTAGGGTAGAGTATTATGGAATGATGAGGATTGGTAAAAGGATAGAAAATAATGTAATGAGTGATAGCATAATAAAGAAATGGATTATCTATTCTCTGGTTCTTCATTCCTTTGTTTACAGTTGCCGGTTCTTAAAGTCCTTATTGGAAAAGTTACCAAACTAAAATCGCATTTGCAATCTTCATTATTTGTAATTTGGTTTTGAAAGTCTTTGTTTGTTTGAATTAAATTGATACTTCGTATCGGGTTTTAGTAATGGAGTTAGCAGTTTCGGGTTTGCTTATTATCAGATATCAAAGTTGAAAAGACACATTTTATTTTATGATTTGAGTGACATGATAATCCCAATTTTGGATGGTGGTAGTCATTTTGTTGTGACAGGGTATTGAGTCCACAATTGAACACTGATTCTCCAATATATTGATCCGGTTTTCAAAAAAACTGTTAACTACAATTAGACTGGTTAAGTTTCAAGTCATCGGGACTGGAATCGATTCAAAAACTGAGCATTACTATAATGGTTCTCAAGGATCATTTTTCATCCAATGTATGGGTTTCAAATCATGAAAGCGTTATCGGCAGTTGATAAGTGTGTACAAGCCACATGGAAGCCGAGAGTCACGTTTGTGATAGTCATGAAGACCCGTGTGCATGGTGATCACAGCAAGGAATAGTGTGAACAAGAACGAACAAAGATTTTGTGTTTCACATTCATCGTTTGAGATGATGGAAGGTGACAGACCCGTGAGTAGGGTGTTTGCAGAGTTATTTTGTGATTGGATTCAACTATGTTATTTTATGTTTTGAAATGATATTTCAAATTGTAGAAAGGTGGCAGAAGGTTTTGATATTATTAAGAGATTCTTAGATGTCATGCTTGTCAATGGGAGATGTAAAAGGTGGTGGTGTGTACTTATGTAAGTGTTGCTCATGTTGAATCCGAAAGATGGTGGTTTTTGCCAGTCCCACAAGGTATGTTATATTGGTGAGTGGGTTAACTATCAACTATCATCCTCAGTTATCACAATGAATTCCATTCGAATGAAGTCGGATTATTAGTTGGTTTCGGCTTTGACAAAATTTTATTCAATTTTGAATTATTATTGGCATTTGGTGCTACTTTCGCTGTGCGCTCTACATCATAGATGAAGTTGTGGCACTGATTGCTAGAAGAGAAAAGAGAGGTAAGGGAAAGTTTGAAGGAAAATTACCTTTGAAATGTTTTTCTTGTAACAAGATTGGTCATTTTGCATCTAGATGTCCTACAAGAGTTCCAAAGAACAAACCTAAATTTTTCAAGTCTAAATATTCAAAAGACAAGGAATGCTATTATGCTAGTGAGGGTATATCTGATGATGATGATGGTGACTATGATGAAATTGGATTTATTGTTATTAAGGATGATGAACTAATGCATAAAGAAAAAGAATTATTATCCTTAGTTGAAAAGAAATCTGAATGGGTTATAGACAGTGGTTTTTCACATCATATGACTAGAGATTAAAACAAATTTGTGAGCTTGAAAAGCCATGATGGTGGTGTTGTCAGATTTGGTGACAATACTCCTAAGCTTATTATTAAAGTTGGATCTATTTATTTGGATGGAAAGACTAACACTGACAATCTATTACTTGTTGATGGACTTAAGCATAATCTGTTGAGTGTTAGATAGTTAGTAGACAAGGGTTATCAATTAAAATTCATTCATGGGAAATACTCTATCAGAAGTGAAGTAGAAGACTCGATTGCATCTGTTACTAAATCTAGAGGTAATGTATTTGAATTGAACACATCTGAAGATTCTTTTTTTATTGTGAAGGTTGATGACAGTTGGTTATGGCACAAAATATTTTTCCATGTTAGTTTTGATAACATTGTGAAGGAAAGTATGAAAAAATAAGTAAGAGATCTACCTAAAATTGTAAAACCATCTAACACCATGCGTAGAGAGTGGGTTATGGGGAAGCAAACTAGAATCACTTTCAAAAGAAAATCTTATTCAGAAAAATGGAAGTTGGATATGGTGCATACAGATCTGTGTGGTCCTAAACAAACAAGATCATACTATGGTGAAAGGTACTTTATAGTATTTGTTGATGAATTTTATAGAATGATCTAGGTTACATACTTGAGAGAGAAATCTGAAGCATTTGAAAACTTCAAGTTATTTAAAGTAAAAGTTGAGAATGAATCTGGTTTGAAGATAAAGTGTTTGAGATCAGACAGAGGAGGAGAGTTTACATTAGAGCTATTTAATACATACTGTGAAGAACATGGAATATAAAGATAGAGATCAGCCCCTAGAACTCCACAATAGAATGAGATAGTAGAGTGAAGAAATAGAAGTATATTAGATGATGAAAGGACTATGTTGCTGGAAGGAAATGTGTCACATGTTCACTAGAGAGAAATAGTTGGGACTACTATGTACACACTAAACAAAATTTTGATCAGAGAAGGTACAAGTAAGACTCCTTATGAATTATGGTTTGATCATACACCTACTGTAAAATATTTCACAATATTTGGTAGTAAATGTTATATCAAGAGAGATGATAAAATAGGCAAGTTTGATGCTAGAAGTGATGAAGGAATATTTCTTGGTTATTCCACTTAGAGTAAAGCATATAAATGTTTTAATATGAGATTGAGAAAGTTGATTGAAAGTGCCAATGTAAGGATAGATGAAAATTTTCAGATTCAGGAAAGGATGTATGATTGTGGTCAGATTACAGAAATGAAAGAAGTCACTTCTGAACCTAAAGAATCTTTGATGATTGAAAATGAAGTTGAAGATGAACAGAATAAAGCTACTGAGAAACTGAAGACACCAAGGTATTTTAAGAAGAACCATCCTGAATATCAAATTATTGGTGATGCAAATAAAGGTATGATGACTAGATCTAGAGCTAGAGATGAGATCTGTTTGATTTCTTAAGTTGAACCAAAGAATACTAATGAAGCATGTAGAGATGAATCTTGGACTAAAGATATGGAAGAAGAACTTAAACAGATAAAGAAAAACAATAATTGGGAATTGGTTCCAAGATCTGAAAACAAAAATGTGATTGGTACTAAATGGGTTTTCAGAAATAAGATGGATGAGGAAGGAACAATGTCAAGAAACAAGGCAAGACTGGTATGCAAAGGATATTAAAACAAGAAGGCATAGACTATGAAGAAACATTTTCTCCTGTTGCTAGATTGGAAGCTATGAGATTATTTATTTCTGATGCTACACATAAAGACTTTAAGGTTTATCAGATGGATGTGAAGTTAGTATTCTTGAATGGTGATCTAGAGGAAGGAGTTTACATTGAGAAAACTGATGCTTTTCCTTTGACAGATGATGAACACATGGTTTGCAGATTGAAGAAGGCATTGTATGGACTGAAACATGCAACTGGAGCATGGTATGCAAGAATGGACAAATATCTACTTCATCTTGGTTTCAAAAAATGTAATGCAAACAGTAACTTATATTTAAGAACTGATGAAGATGGAATCTTGATTATAGAAGTTTTTGTTGATGACATCATTTTTTGAGGCAATAATAAGATGAATAAGAAGTTTGCTAAAAAAATAGAAAATTAATTCAGGATGTCAATGATTGGTGAGATGAATTTTTTTTTGGTTTGCAAATTAATTAGGGTAAGAATGGCATTTTTATATCTCAGACCAAGTATCTTAAGGAATTATTGAAAAAGTTTGGAATGGAAGATTGTAAACCTGTTGGGACACCTATGGTGACTGGAAACAAATTAACTAATAGTAATGAGACTCAAAGTATTTTTCTGACTAAGTACAGATTGATGATTGAAGGTCTAAAATATCTAACTCACACTAGACCAAATATTACCAATGCAGTTGGAATTGTGGCTAGATATCAGGTAGATCCTAAAGAAAGACATTTTGCTGCTGTAAAAAGAATTTTTAGATATTTGAAAGGGATAATAGAATATGGATTGTGGTATGAAAAATTAGAAGATTTTACTTTACATGCTTATACTGATGTTGATTGGGCAGGTAATGTGGATGATAGGAAGAGTACAAGTGGTGGTGCATTTTTCCTTGGAAAAAGATTGGTTTCTTGGTTGAGCAAGAAGCAAAACTGTATTGCTTAATCTACTATTGAGTTAGAATATATTGCTGCTGTAATAAATTGTACACAAGTTGTTTGGATGAAACAAATGCTGAATGAAATTGGAATAATTTTCAAAGAAATAGTGTTTATCCATTGTGATCACTAGTGCAATGAATATTTTGAATAATCCTATAATGCATTCAAAGAATAGACATATTTCTATTAATTATCATATCTTGAGGGAGAACGTAGCAGATAAAGAGATTAAACTAGAGTATATCAGCACAAAGGAACAGATAGAAGATATATTTACTAAACCTTTTCCAAATAATTCTTTTGAATATCTCAGATGCATGCTTGGGGTGATGGCCCCTCCTAGTAGTAATTACATGATGCAGATATGCATCAGTCTAGTGGATCTTAGAGCTATATCATTTTGTAGACTTGATGTATGTATATACTTCATAGGGGGAGTGATCAAAGGAGAATACTATGGAGTACATTTGGGTGATCCTACACCTGGTTGATGGACATGAAGATTTGAAAAAGCTACACATTATAGAAGACTATAGATGAGTTATGGCACCCTTTTCCATTGCTGCCAAAGGGGGAAGGAATCTATGTGAAAATACCTACTATTTTGAGAAGATTGTATTGAGAGAGAATACTTTTGAGTTGATTCATATGGATTTTACCATATGTTTCCATAAATGCCAAATGGGGAGATTGTTGGATGATATCAATTTTGTTGATATTCATGTTTTGTCACTTATGTCAACATATGTGAAAATCCCTACTATTTTGAGAATATTTTATTGAGAGAGAGTACTTTTGGGTTGATGCATATGTATTTTCCAATATGTTGTCATCAATTCCAAAGGGGGAGATTGTTGGATGATATTAGTTTTGGTTATTGATCATGTTGTTGATATTCATGTTTTGTCACTGATGTCAACATATGTGAAAATCTATACTATTTTAAGAAGATTATATTGAGAGAGTACTTTTGGGTTGATGCATATGGATTTTCCCATATGTTGCCATCAATGCCAAAGGGGGATATTTTTGAATGATATCAGTTTTAGTTACTGATCATGTTGTTGATATTCATGTTTTGTCACTGATGTCAATATATATTTTTGTGGAGAGGACATACTAGTTACTTGACTGGAAGGAGTGTACAGACACTGTACAAATGATTCAGAATGATCTAAGTTAGATTTATATAGAAGGATTTTTGTTGACCTTATTCCTAAGGTTTCTTGGCTTTATGTTGCATACTGTGGATGTTACAGTTGATTTGGTGAAGAATGGTTTCTAGATTGTAACTGTGATTCTAGACAGGGTAGGTCTCTGTGTTTCAGGTATATCTTTCTGGTGAAGATATTTCAGATGATGCGAACTTACTAGTGGACAACCAACATATGTTGGAGTAATGGGTTGAGTTTGATTATTTTTTGTTACTGGTTCCATTTGCTGTGGCGTGTATTCTGAAGAACTAATTGCTGGCCAACTTCAGACATGTAGCATGTAAAATGAATTGTGAGTGTGGATTGCGGATCTAGAAGCATAATTGATTTATTGTAAATGATGTTTACTTGTTATAGGTACCGTGTGTATCTTAGAAAGGTTTTAAATAATTATTTGTATATTGGAAAGCCTTATTGGGCTGACCTAATTAATTATGTGTGTATTAGGAAAGATAAACTGGTTGACCTAATGAATCATTATAAGAGGGTATATATGAGTGATCTTTTCTTTTGAAAAGATGTGACAAATATTGAAAAGAAGTGAAAGCTGTGAGGCTTATTTGGCTGCTAGATGTAGAGTAGAGTTTATGAGAAGAGTATTTCATTGGAATTGACCAAGCAAAGATAATTTATATCAGATAGTTCATTAGATTGTGTATTTTCTTCATACACTTGTTCGGAATGTAAATCCTTAAGGGTGGCTTTAACCTTCTTTGGGCAGTGTGCCTTGGCAGTGAGCCTACTATTTCTTTTTGACTCCTAACAGGGGCTGTGTACTGTAATGTTGTAACAAGCTCCTAACAAGGCTATATATTTTAACATGGATACTATACTCTCAGTACATTATTTGTGGGTGTTAATTCCCACCGGGGTTTTACCTTTAATAGGGTGTCCTCAACAACAAATATTGTGTTATGGTGTTGGCATTTACTGTGTTATCATTTACATTTGTAGATTTGGTTTATAAGGTTTAAATTTCAATAATTTATATCACAATTGATTCACCCCCGCTCTCAGTTGTCTTGTGGACTGTTATTCCTAACAATTTGTGCTATACCATTTTTCTTTGGTGTACCTGGGGTAGATACTTGTCTCTTGATTCCTCTTTCATTATAGAATTCATTGAACATATTAGAAATGAATTCTCCTCCTTTGTTAGATCTAAGACATTTAAGTTTATTTCCTTTTTCCTTCTCAACTCTTGCAAGGTAGCATTTGAACTTCTGAAAAGCTTCAATTTTTATTTGAGAAACATAAAAATCATCATTCTAGAATGGTCATCAACAAATAGAATGAATTACTTCTCACCTGTGTAACTTGTTGTTCCAATTGGTCCACACAAATCAATATGCACTAATTCCAAGACTTCTTCTATATTGTAATTCTTGCTCTTGAAACTAGTTTTTCCTATCTTCCCAATTTGACATTGTTTGCATATTGCCAATTTAGGTTTCTTCAAACTAGGAATTCCTATTACTCTTCTATTTTTTCTTATGTTGATTAGGTTATCAAAATTCATATGACATAAGCTTTTTATGCCATAACCGGCTTTCTTCTACTTGTGCAATAACACATGAACTTTCATTGAGATCAAGATAAAACAGATTACCTTTTGTTTGCCTACCTATTCTAACTAGGTTTCTCTTACCATCTATGAGCTTGGCCTTCCCATTCATGAATTCTACCTTGAAACCAATGTTATTTAGCTATGCCATACTTAGTATATTATTTCTTAGACCTTAAAACCAAAAATAATTATCACATTTGATTCCTTTAGTTAGAGCAATACAACCTTTTCCTTTCACATAGCAGGGTTCATAATTCCACAAGCGAACACTCCCACCATCATATTGCTCAAGATGTTCAAATTTAGTTTTATCACCAGTCATATGATGAGAACAACCACTATCAATTATCGAGGTGTCATTCTTGATAATATGAGAGTAAAGTGCATTCTTATTATTATATTCATTGTCTGACTCATCCTTAATAGCATTGTAAACCATTTCATCTTCATCTTCATCACTGTTAGAATCTTTAGCAATATAACATGATTTCTTACCTTTTTCCTTGTATCTTTTGTAACTTTTGAAATCTTCTTTCCTTTTTACTTGTTGAACTTTCTCTTGCCTTTGTCTTCCTTGTTTGGACACTTAGCAACAATGTGACCAACCTCATCATATGAAAAGAAAATTAATGGTATTCTTCCTTTGTATTGTCCTTTTCCTTTTGTAGCTCTCTTTGCAAGTAATGCTTCAATGATTTCTAAATCTTCATTATCAGAATCATCATCACTATCACTATTAATCTATTTTCCTTTCATGTTTCCAAGGTTTGACTTAGCTTTGAATGCAGACTCAAGATTGCTAGGATTAGGAGAGTAATTATCAAAATTGTCTAACTCAAAAGTTGATAATCTTCCAATCAAAGCATCTAGAGTTATATCATTACTGCATATTATCTCTTGAATAGATGAAACTCTAATTGCATAGATAGGAAGTAAAGTCCTTAATACCTTACTAACCATTTTTTTGTCTTCAATTATTCCATTGATAGCTCTGGTTGCACTAACACTTTTCTTGATTCTTTCACTATATTTTTTAATGTCTTCTCCTTCTTTCTTTTTCATCAGATCAAATTGAGCTCTTAGGATTTCTACGTTGGATCTCTTAACATTCTCATCTCCTCCATGCATATCATGTATTTTTTTCCACATATCATATGTAGTAGAGCAGTCATTGACCATATCAAATTTGGAATAGCCGAGTGAAGATGCTATATCAATCATCATTATGTTATGATTCTTCATGTTCACCATCTGATCCTCAAACATAGGTCTCGGTGGTTCCACATACTTATGATCCAAGAATTGAAAACTAGTATCTCCAATAGTAGATAGATGTAGCCTCATCAAATCTTTCCATGTAGTGAAGTTGTCTTTTTTAAGTTTAGGGATCTCCCTTCTATAAGACATCTCTGATCTTTAGCTTAGGCCTTGAAACCTTCCCTGAAAGCACTTGGCGCTCTGATACCAATTGTTGGAAATGATTTGAGTAACTAAGAGGGGAGGGGTGAATCAGTTAATCCATAAAAAAATCCAAGTCCCTTAGATGTCTTCAACATACTTATGACTGTTACTCAGTTAACATATATATTCTTCTCTCACTCGGTTAACAAAGTAAATATAAGATGAAGACCAAAAGGTCTACTTCTTGGTGGAAGGGTGTTTCTTCTGATCACTATATAATAAGGAAAAATATTGACCCTTTTGAGAATGTTAGGCTTGAGGAGGTTCCTCCTGTAGGAACTGTCCCTTTGGGGTCCACTAACACTACTAATGGTAGTTATGATGTTGTTCTGACTACTAGTGTTTCTGGCACTATTTTAGATGTTTCTAATGGTACTATTCTTATTGGATTGGATCTTGCTAGATCTACTATAAAATCTACTGGTGCTTTTTCTAGTACTTTTCCTACTGGTCTCATTGTTCCCAGTGATTCCTCTACTACTGATGCTCCTCCTGTTGGTTCTGGTATTTCTGGGTCTTCTATCATTTTTGTTGGTAGCTTTGGTGCTGGAAAGTCTGTAGGTAATTCTGCTGGTTTTGTTCCTATTGGGTCTGCTGGCATCCTTTTAGCTAATCCTATTTTTACTCATCTCTCTATTATTGTGGAGAAAACTAGATTTGGTGTTTCTCCCTTGCGTCTGGAGGCAGGTACCTTTGTTGGCTCTGTCCTAAATTCTTCTTCTCCCTCTCTCTTGAGACCTTCCTCTCAAGATTCCAAAGAGAAGGCTTCTTTGGTAGGGAGGGGTGGACCCCAGTTATTGGTAAACATCATAAAAAGTCCTCTCTACAATTTGACATGACTCTCCATTCCCAGAAGAAGGGAGGTAAGGGTAAATCTTAGTTCTTGTTTGGGCTGCTTGGGCTTTTAAATTTAAATCTTTAGAAGGGTGCTATTTGAAAATCCTACATTAGATTTTTCTTTAGCTTCATTTTGTATGATGTTTGTTTCATGCATTGCTTCATCCAGGTTGTGGGTGCCTATTGTAAAACCCTTGTCTAGGTCTTGGTCCATTCTTTTTTTGAGGGCTACTTTGAATATCTTTTGTGACCACTTTGTTCAGGGTTTCCGGGCCCCTTCAAAACCTGTTTTTACCTCAATCAAAAACAAAGTAAATTTAAGATGTTTATATATAATTATCCTTCAGTGAATAAGTGCAAAAACATAAAGCAATAAATTAAATAACATGTATATAGATGACACCAAGATTTAATGTGGAAACTGAATATGGGAAAAACCACCAATATAACTAGTTACTATTTTTCATTCTTCTGAAGTGAGCCCTATTAGGATCCAACCCTGTTAAAGGTTACAATAAAACACCGGTAGGTGTGACCCTATTAGAGGATTTAATCACCCTATAAGGAGTGGAATTTTTAGAGGTCTTCAAACACTTCAATGTAGAAATGTCACCTTGTGAGAGGATTTACAAAAGACTGTTAAGTCTACTCTGTTAAGAGATTTAGATCACTGCTATAATTGTTAGAGAGTAGCAATGGATTGACCTATTTTGAGAAGCAACTATCTTTTCTGATTCAGATCTCTGATCTAGCTTTAAACACTTGATCCTTACTGGTCAAATATTCTATTGTATCTCTTTATGTTTTATCCTCAATCGGAATCCCATCTAATTTCACCTCCACACTTCATATCATAATCATACACATCACACCACTTATTCATGTTGGAATGAATGGGAAGTAGTACTGAGAGGGGAGGGGTGAATTAGTGCCTATAAAATTTCAACACTTTTCCTTATTCATTATTAGTAATCATACATTACTGCATTACCAACCATTTATTGTTGTTCTTTCTTATGTATGCATTGTTCATTTATAATCTCTAATGGTTTGAAATATTCATAGAAGAATTCATGAAAATGATAAAAACATAACACAAGATATGGTATCACAGAAAAATCCTATTAGGAAGTAAAAACTACGGTGGGGATGGCACCCACAAAACTTCACTATCTGCAAAATGGAAGGGAGTTGGTTAAGGCTTACAATTTGATCACTTATGATGATCTACCCTGTTAAGAGCATTAAGGTGGAGACCTGCTAAGATCTACTCTGTTAAGAGCTTTAGAAAAACTAATTTAAGTGTGCACTTAGTTATGAGATTTTACAGTAGGATGGTTAAGCCCACCTTTCTTGAAAGGATTTCATTAGTGTACTACACTTGTTAGAATGAGTACAAATGTTGACCTGACTACATGAAATCTATAATTACTGATTACAGATCCATTAAAGCTCTTAGAAGTATAATATCACCTTAAGTGATTGATCAATACCTTTTCTCTGCTTGTCGGTAGCCTCTATTCTGTTCTTGAAAACTGATTTGATTTTGTTTCTATCCTTCTGCATGAATTATCTGTCTAGTCTCTAGTTTCTCTCCATGGCTACTAGCTTTATTGAACAAAAACTCTTCTCAATTGGATTTAGCACCTATTTATACAAGTATTTGACCTGTCTTGGAATTCATGCATTACAATGTTAACTCTTAGATCCAAGGTTTACAACTTGACCTTGATCTTTAGTTTGCATGTTTTAAATTAGTAAAACTAATTAAAACAATAATAAATACATTTCTTCCTCTGAACATAATGGATTTAAAAGTAAATCAAGAAGCTATAAATACAACTTCAGTGATTTATATGACATGGAAAGTCAGATCCACTTTTTTCATGATATAACTGAATGTCGGTTCTTGGTCGTCGGTTTGAACCTGAAGTCTATCGCCGTTCCTTTGTTTGAACTATTCATTGGGTTCCATTTGTCTGTCGGGTTCCTCTATGTGTTGTTCCGTTGAGTGCACTGTTGTTACTCGTCAGGCTTCCTTGAACCTTTTCTTAATAGTGTTTATCGGGTCACCTTAGCATCGGGTAGTGTAGTGCCCTGTCTATTGGTGTTGAGTAAATCAATGGTCTAGATTATGTTTTTCTCTAAGTATACTAATGGAAAATATAATGCCTTCAATCTCCCACTTTGAAATTAGTATCAAAGACTGATATGTGCATAATACTAAAGTGTTTAGTATGTACACCATGTCTGTATCCTTGTCATCATATGACTCCCCCTAACTATATGCATTGGTATAGTATATGTATATATACATGTATACTATTCATTCTCTGTATGTACATTATTTCCCCTTTCTTTTACTAGACATATGATTTCCTCCTTTTAACTGAGGTGAGTGAACATATCAAATTCCCCCTTTCTTTGATTTTGATGAAAAAAATAAATAACTTATAATATGCCAAAATTGTGACAAAAATGTGTAACTTACAGTGTGTCAAATACATTAGAATGGGTTGTTTTGATATCTTCAATCATTTTCTCCCATTTTTCTTTCAGTTGTTCTACAGCCATGTATTGTATCTCTAGCCTCATGAGCATATCATAAATTCTATCTAGGACAGACATTTTTGTGGTGGCAGTTAGTGTATTCGCCTGTGTCACATGTTGTTGCATAAGTGTAAGTGTCAGTAAGGGCTTATCTTGGAGCTCATTTACCTCATCTCTATACTTCATTTCTGCAAATTGTATGTCCTATCTCTGTTTCCTAGCCTGTATGATTTTCTCATTGTGCAATTTAAGTGCTTCTTCAGTGTTGGTGAGACTTTGTGCACTAGACTTAAGATCAACATCAATTTTCTCTATGTTGTTAGTATACTCCTGAGTGATTTTATCTAAAGTACAAAATTTCCATATTAAGGTAATAGATTTTGATATGATTGGTTCAATTGTACTTAGAAATTCAGATAGCTTGACCTTTTTTAGTGCCACTTCTTGGCTTATCTTTTCAGCTAACTTGAACTCATACTTTTGTTCAAGTCTTTCTTCTATAACTTTCTTAGCATCAATATTATGAGATGTTATTGCATCTGTGAGTATTACCATTTGATCAAGCATTGGATATTTTTGATCAATATCTATTTCAGGTACAATATGTTGAAGTATTCCTCTTGCTACTTCTAGTACATTGGCCTCTTTTGCTGATCTCTTCAAGTTTGTCTTGAATATCTTTTCTCTCATAGAGCTTGGCATACTTTGTCAATGTAGTTGGATCCAATGTTCTTTGATCACAGATTGGAATCTCAATTATTTCATCCAGAGTTACTGGATTTTTTTTTTTTCCTTTCTTCTTCTTTGAGATTTGAGGGGAAGCAGGTGTATGTACTACCATAGCTAGTTCAGTTGTTCTCTCTGAATTACTTGGTGAAGGCTTTGTAGAAGATGCTTCTTGTGTCTTCTTCTCAGGTGGCACCTATTAGTTATGTGAAGACATCTCTTCATTAACTATGGGTGTTTCTACAGAATGTGCTTCTGATTTCTTTTCCAGCTCATCCTTCTTGTTTTCTTCACCTTTCTCTATTTGTTTGTACCCTTTTTCTTTTTGAGTTTCCTCCTTATTTTGATTAGTAGAAGTATCTTTCTAATCGTTGGTTGTAGCTTTCTCTATATTTGTATCAGTGGTTTCTTTATTTTCTCCATCTCCCTTGTCCTTGGGTGTGCTTGTTTCCTTTTCAAGAGATCCATCATTTGCCTCTAGTATGTTTTTTTCCTTCATTAAGATTGGCATGTTACTTTGAGTTGTAGCTTGGGGTTTGTCAATAGTGGTGTCCTACTCATTGGTTTGAGCCTTGTCAGTAGTGACATCCTCATCTTTTTGTGTTTCTTCTGTAGGGTCTGGTACGTTTGAGTCCAAGATTGAAGTGTCCTATACTGTCTCATCAACAATATCAATTATTTTACAATCTGATGGCTTCAATATTTGTTGCTATTCTTGATCCTTAAATGTGATAATTATGACATCATCTTTCTTCTGTGGATCTTTGTTAGAGTCATAGATAGTGATATCTTTGATAATATCATCCATGACTGTGTCTATGTTAATAGGATCATTATCACTTTCAGTATTGTCTAGAGCAATGTGCTAAGGACTTGCATTTTCTGTCTCCTCCTCTCTGTGAGGTGTGTTAGTGAGAAGTAATTGATTCTCACCACTTTTTGACTCTGTTGGTAGATCTAGGAGTTGTCTTCATTTATCTCTAGTCATAGTATCTAGATCAATGAACTTGTTTTCTAGCACTTTGTATCTTTGAAACAAATTTTCCTGAGTGCTTTTTAAGTATTTCTTTGATCTCTTCAACTTTAGATTTAGGAGGCATCAATCTCACAAGTACCCTTTCCCTTGCTTCTCTCTCTATTTGTAGAGCATATGACCATTGTTGATATACCCTTTTTCCTAACTCTTGAGGTATTTGACTGACAAATTTTGCAGGTGCATATTTGTTCTTGATCATTGACTTTATGAATGCCTCTTGTATCTTATTATGATCCTCTAGGTTTAGTGTATCCCATTGTCTGATTTTCTTATCAGTCATTGTACCATGTGTAGCAATGGATTTGGCAGCTTCATCAACTATTTGATTTCTAAAGTTCTTCTTTGCTACATCAGGCTCATCATCTTGAGTGTCTTCTATGTCATCCTTTTTCCTAACCAACCTTTTCCTCTTCTTTGGTGGTGTGGTTTTCATAGTTTGTTGCCTTGTTCTCTTAGCTGGTTGCTTCCTTATGTAGGTCCTTACTTGACCTTTCTTAAGGGGTGTTGTTTCTGTTGTAGCAGTTTGAATTCTTGTCCTCTGCTTCTTTGCAGGAGGTAGAGGTGGAGGTGTATCAGATTCAGTCTCCTTAGAATCTAATTTCTTTTCTTCTTGTTCCTCACTGATGGTGCCCTATTCATTGGTTGACTCTGGTTGTTCTTGTTCATCATCTTTTATTGATAGAATCTTCTTGAGATTATTAACCATTTTATCCTTTTTATTTATAGTTTTCTTGATTTCTAGGCCTTGTTTTATCTTTGATTTGGCCTCTTCATAAGTTCCAAACCTTGGTTGTTTTCTATCAATGGGCTCATTTATTAATTCCTCAATTGCACTTGTAGCTTGATCAATATTGATCTCATAGTCCATTGGTGCTAACCAAGATGTCCTTGGTACAACTGGTTTGATATGGGTGAAATCTGTGTCTACCATAAAACATATTTCATCTTTATATTTTTCTACAAGTTGTTCGAGAATCCTAGTCCTCTCCATCATCTTTTCCTTAAACTCAAGGAAGTAAGTAGACATAACAAACTCAAAATTGTCTCCTAGTGACTTAATCAGTTCACTAATTTGATGTGTTGTTGGTTTGTTAGTGTCCCATACTAATTTTCCTACTGAAGGAAAGTATTCTTGAAAATAAAAAAATATACACATGATAAGTGAGCCAAAATTACATGTGTTGGTCTTTGAAGACCTGATTTTGATCATGTTCTCATCAAGTTGTTTTAATAGGATCTCACACAGATCCATATGAATTCCTTTTTTCACTATCTTGGAAGCTATGCTTACTGCTATTGCAGAAATGTTGTTCAGTCTGCTAGCTTGAAAATTTTTATACCCAACTACACATGCATCAAATTTGAGTTCTTCATCGGTGATTGTGTTTACTTTGAGACCTCTATTGTCTCCTTCTGCATTGGTGAGTTTTTCAACTTCTTTCATTGATGGATGCTTGTGTGCCCTAGCCTTGTCAATTATTAGATAACTAGTGATAGCGTGAAGAACATCCTTGGTTATTTGCTTGGTTTGGTCTAGCCATAGATTCTTATCATGCATTCTGCTCAAGACTAGCCTTATCCATTCTATTTTGAATTCCCTCAGGAAATGTAGGGCATAAGTTAACCCTTTGACCTCCAAGTGTTTATGCTCTTCCTTTTGTTTTCCTTCGGCGTAACACAACTTCTTATAAGCTCTATCCATTTCAAGATCACCTATCTCTGCAATCTTGCAGTGAATATAAGACCTAACGTCTTCTATTAGAAAAACCCTAGGTGGGATATTTGAAAACATGACGGTTTCATCGGGTTTCGATGTAATTTTTGGGTAGATTTTATACTTTGTCTCTACACATCTACTGTTCTTGATCATGTTCACCACATTCCTCTTATCATTCTTGATCTTAGCAGTTCTTGAGGTGGTTGCCATTGTATTTCAAGTTTTGTTTTTTTAGGGTATTCAAATTTAGGGCTTTCTTGATAAAACAATGGCAGAGATCTTTCGGTTCCTTTGGTACTTACATCAATTTGCAATAGTGATGAAAGATCTGTTTGCTATGTGTTGAATCAATTTGTGGACACTTCTTCTTTCTACTCTTTAATCGCTTTGTTTTTCGCTCTGCTTTCTCTTCAAATCACGGGTGAAAAATGAAGTTGTCCTGTTGACTATTTATAGACTTTTTGACCTAAGTCTTTGCAATAAATGCTCAGCAACTCATCGGGACATGAAGACAGGTTTCGTTGGGAAGACTTTTCAAATCATCGTCAGTGATGACATCATGCTTGGGACAATTGTTAACCATTTTTCTTGTACCGATGGATATCGGTATTCCATAGTGAAAACTATCAACTTTCCCTTTCTTACTGAAGAGCATCGGGTTATATTGGAAATTTAGCCATTTTATGAGTTGACCGACAATTTCTGGTAAGTGTAAAATAGCTCATCATTATGTGCACTGATGATTTTTGGTAAGTGTTTACCAATGGTGTTGCATTCTTAGATTTGTAACAAGTAAAGTAGTATGCATCTTTTGTTCATGCAAATTTTGACTATCTATCAATTGTATAATGGAATTGATGTAAAATATGAATTGGTGTAATGCAGTTCCATACTTACTTGTTTAGCTTAAGTGGTGTTGGTGATGTCACTAGATCCATTGGATGGGGTTTCACCATTTGCATTTCTTGTCCTAGCTTCATTATTGCTTGAAGCTTTTATCCACATTTTGTCGCTTGCCCTCTGGATATCTTCAATGGTGTTTCCATTGGGATATGTGCTTGAATCTATCAATCATTCCTTGCAATCTTTCTTGAGGTGACCAACTTTATGATAGTGTAAGCATGCCATTCTGGGGTTTGACCAGTCTCTAGACCTTTTGGTCCATTTTCTCATGTAGTTTGAAACAATGTGACCATATCTACCACATGTTGTATATTTTTTCCAAGTGTTGTAAACCCATACATATTGATTACTGATTCTCTTTGGTTGATAAGGAACTTCTTTACCTTTTGGCTTCCATGCTTGCCTTTTCTTTTTTCAACATTCTTCAGATGTGTGCCCATTCATTTTGCATGTAGGAAAATATTTGTCCATTTAGGTTTCCTTCTTTGATTTTTCTATCTTGCTCTTGCAATCATAGGCCTTATGTCCCTTTTTGTTACATTTATAACAAAATCCTATGAATGTAGGTGTATATTTAGGAATACCTTTCATTTTACCTCGACATACATTTGATGTGTGCCCTTTCTTTCCATAGTGCTTGCATGTCAGCTTTCTTGGTCTTGGATTTTCATAGACATTCTTTGGGTTTGATGACTTTGCATTTTTGGTAAAGCCTATACCGTTGTTGTTGTTGACTCTTTTTTGTCCTTCAAGAAAGTCATCCATTATTTTATTTCTTTCTTCTGCCTTTCTAATAATCTCATTATGCTATTGCTGAATTTTAACCTCATGTTTTAGCTTTTCATTTTCTTCTCTCAGTTCACCGATAATCTATATTCTCTCAATGAGTTCCACATTTATTCTGTTTGCTTCTTGACTCATAAGAATAATCTGATTTGTGAGATCATGGTGATGCTCAACATGTCTTTGAATTTCCAATTCCTTCTTTTTTAGCTTCTCTATGATCTTCCTTCTCTCATCAATGGCAAGTGTTCTTTCTATTTAAGCTTCTCTAGCAGAACTCATCACATCAATCATTCTTACCATCTGGCTCTCTTGACTGATTTGTAGCATCTTTATTTGTTTTGTCAGATGTTGATTGATCTTCTTTAGATTTGTGATGTTCTCTTTTGATGTGTCTGATGTATTACTTGCATTTGATCCTAAAGATTTAAAGAAATCTGGAATCTCTTCTTCCTGATAGTATTTTTCATTGTTCCGGGTAGCCATACCTTTCCTCTCATGTAGCATCTCTCTCATCTAGATTCTAGCTTCTTTATAATGTTCATAGAACATTTGTATCTTAATCTTTTTGTTTTTAATATTCTTATCAAGTTTGTACTTCTCTATTGTATGATCTTTTCTCTTAAGCCTTTAAGCTTTTCAAGAAGAGACTTAGCTCTGATACCAATTGTTGGAATTAATTGGAAGTAGTACTGAGAGGGGAGGGGTGAATCAGTGTCTCTAAAACTTTTAACACTTTTATTTATTCATTATTAGTAATCATACTGATGCAGGAGCATCCTGGGTGTAAGGGCAATCTTGCATCACCCAAAAATATGTGTTTTTCTATTCAATAAGGGCTATTTTTTACAAAGCTGCTATTTTTGGAAACTTACTATTTTTAGTAAGATGGTCGTTTGAACTCAGAATGTTCTAATTTTCTAGGTGAAGGTTCATCTTAGTCATATAAGAATGTCAGTTGAATTTCATTGCCAGATCATCTGTATTAGCGAAGTTATTAAGTATTTACTGTTGATACTTTAGGGTGAAAAACCTTTGAGCTCAATTTTTAGGAGCTTAGAGGCTCCGGATCGAGGTCGAACCCCCAGCTGACTAGCGCTTCGCTAGTTAGGCACTATAGATCATGATCTCCCCTTTCTAGAAAGTTGTTATAATAGCCAATCTGAACTACGGTTCAAAATTTATGGCTTCCAGAAGTTGGGCTACCTAATCTCATGTTTTGTAAATATTTAAAGCCGACCCTTTTGTAATAAAAGTGAAAAATAATTAAATGCTAAGGGTAGTTGGCCTTAATGGCTAGATTTCTGGAACCTTCTCGGGCGGTGGAAAATTGCCTATTTAAGGAAGGCCTGTGGTGTTTTCTAGGGTAGTTCTGGGTGGTTATTTGAGGCTTTGTCCTACAGATTATTGTAGGGGATGCCCATGTGGCTTTTGATATTGTAATTCTGAAATTTGTAATTCCACATTTATGGAGCCAATAAGAAGCCAATTTTTTGTTCTTGTAAATTTTTGTTGTTTCTCTTTGTTTCTGTCGTGTGTTTATGGTATTAAGGGGAGCAACCCTTCATCATATACATTACTGCATTACCAACCATTTACTATTGTTATTTCTTATGTATGCATTGTTCATTCATAATCTCTAATGGTTTGCAATATTCATAGAAGAATTCATGAAAATGATAAACACATAACACAAGATATGGTATCGCAAAAAACTCCTATTAGAAAGTAAAAACTGCGGTGGGGATGACACCCACAAAACTTCACTATCTGCAGAATGGAAGGGAGCCGGTTAAGGCTTACAATTTGATCACTTCTGATGATCTACCCTATTAAGAGTATTAAGGTGGAGACCTATTAATATATACTCGGTTACGAGCTTTAGCAACACTGATTTAAGTGTGCACTCAGTTATGAGATTTTACAATAGGACGGTTAAGCCCACCTTTCTTAAAAGGATTTCATTAGTGCACTACACTTGTTAGAATGAGTACAAATTTTGACCTGAATACATAAAATCTATAATTTATGATTACAAATCCATTAAAGCTCTCAGAAGTATAATATCACCTTAAGTGATTGATGAATACCTTTTCTCTGCTTATCGGTAGCCTCTGTTCTGTTCTTAAAAACTGATTTGATTCTATTTCTATCCTTCTGCATGAATTCTCTATGTAGTCTCTAGTTTCTCTCCATGGCTATTATCTTTATTGAACAAGAAAATTTCTCAATTGGATTAAGCACCTATTTATACAAGTATTTGACCTATCTTGGAATACACGCATTACAATGTTACCTCTTAGATCCAAGGTTTACAACTTGACCTTGATCTTTAGTTTGCATGTTTTAAATCAATAAAACTAATTAAAACAATAATAAATACATTACTTCCTCCACATATAATGGATTTAAAAGTAAGTTAAGAAGCTATAAATACAAATTTAGTGATTTATCTGATGCGGAAAGTCAGATCCACTTTTTGCGGGATGTAACTAACTATCGATTCTTGGTCGTTGGTTTAAACTTGAAGTCTATCGGTGTTCCTTTGTTTGAACTGTTCATTGGGTTCCCTTTGTCTTTCAGATTCCTCTCTATGTTTCTCCATTAGGTTGCACTGTTGTTACTCATCAGGTTTCCTTGAACCTTTTCTTAATAGTGTTTATCGGGTAACCTTAGCATCGAGTATTGTAGTGCCCTTTTTATTGGTGTTGAGTAAATCGATGGTGCAGATCATATTTTTCTATAACTATACTAATGGAAAAATATAATTCCTTCAATTCAATCCAAACTTGACCTTATATAAATATGATAAGCCTTGTCAAGTTGGCCTTAATCACCTTCTAAATAATTGATAAAACTTAAGTTTTTTGGTTGCATATAACCAATCAAACTTTTATACACTAAATTTTTCACCCTATTCAAGTTCTCGTAGTCTTGGTAATCTAGTATAACATGTGAATCACTTCAAGGTTATGGGACCTTTGCTAACTGAAGTGAAGCCTCCAGGTTCTAGGCCGATTCCTCTTAGATAATCATCTTATTTTCTCTTTCAACATGAAAATAAACTTGGAAGGGAAAGGGATAGAAGGAGAACTGAAGGGGAATGACTAAAAAGAAAACTTAACCTAATAGGTGATGCACCAAGGTAACATGAATCACAATATAATGACCAAGAGTTAACATGAAATCCCTGAATTATGACAAGTACAACTTCCTTTCCTCATTTGCAAAAATGTTTCATAGAGAGGTCTGAGATGAAATGATTGGAGGAAAGAGAAGATTTCATAGAAATAACTTCAAAGAAGTAGACACAGACTATGACCTAAAAATAGACATCCACTCTAGCAAATAGGTACAAGAATGAGATAATATAGCTAGGAATGAACAAAATTCACAAAACTAACCTTATCAGATCACCCACAGTAGTACACAAAGATGCAGAAAAGAAGGAAAACCTCAGATAATCCATAAATTTATTCAATAGTCAATCAATATATCATTCTTTAGAAAGAATCCCAACCATATGAAAACTTGAGGGTAGGAAAAATGCCATAGAAATTCTTGCATAAGCTTGGAAAACTAAGAATTACAAACTATAAAAATTTGGAGGATAGAGAAAATGTCTCAGAAAACTCTTACATATCCCAAAAAACAAACTAGAAAAGAACTGAAAACAACTTATATACAACCTCCCCTAGCACACAGGCTCAGGTGTCAATCAAAATCTCACAAATTAGGGTTACAATAGATTTCATAAATAATACAAAAACCCTAATACTTTTAATTCTGCTCATCAATGCATCGTAGAAATATCTGAGTTGATTAGATATAGACTTGAATATCTTTTCCATCACCGTAAATGTGACATTCAAAAGGTGGCTCAACCCATCTATCTGTCTAGAACTTGAGAAATCACACCACCATCATGTAATCTACAATCAGATTTGAACATTTGAGTATTTGAAAATAATGGTCACAGGTGGCGTGGATGTCCATATCAACGACCGAGAAAATATCTTGTTTCCTGTTTAAAACATGTATGCCAATTTTTATCTCCATCTTTACTCTGTCTTTGAAATCAGATCTGATTTAGCCATGTAGCACCCTATAGCACACTCTTAGCATCAACTAGGAATTGAAAACTTTGTTTGCAAGTGAGTAATAAAGCTTCTTCCTTTTATCCAGTCGCTTACTCGCAACACTTTTTCCTTTTATGTTCAACCTGTGCGAATGAGTGATGATCCTTGCTGTTGGAATTTTTAACCTATGCAAGTGAGAAACAAAGCCTTCTCTTGATTATTCACATACTCACAATACCTTTTTGATTTGGTCTTTAACCAGTGATAGTGAGACACTTCATACAAATTTCTTTTTTGGTGCACTCGCACAACTTTCATCATTAAATGCTAAACATGAGTGAGCGAGCGGGCAAGCAATGGAGCACAACTCCTTTGGTTGCATACTCATGAACAATAAGCTTTATGTGAATGGTCCATTGCAAGTGAGATACAACAACCATTTTATTTAATCACACACTCACAGAACTTTGTTGACTTGGTCTTTAACCTGTGCAAGTGAGCGACTACATACAAATCCCTTTTCTCGCATGGTCGCAATGCTTTTCTTTTTAACTACTAAACTTGAGTGAGTGATCGATGAAGCACAACTCCTTTGGTCACATACTCATGATCTTGAAGACTTGAAGTGAAACTTAATGGCGAGTGAGCGATGACATTCCATCTTGCAATAGAGACATTGTCGCACACTCGCACAACAAAAATGTTAAGTGATTATCTTAGCGAGTGAGCAATGAGAATAAAATTCCCTTTGATCACACACTCATGAGCTCAATGATATAAATTGAAACTTCATGGCGAGTGAGTGATGAGCTCTTTTTCCCTTGATCGCACACTTGTGAGCTCAACGATAACATTATGCAAATCATTGTGACTACATGAACACATGATAATCCATTCACCTGCTCACTTGCAGAGCTAAATAAATTCATAAAAAATACAATGCTACTACACTATTGCATGACTATTCATTATAAATTAAGCATGACTGAACATAAAAGGTGATTGTTGCAGACAATTTTAAAACACATGAAGAATAGGAGCTTTAAGTGGAAAAAAGGTAATGAAGAATTAGCACCGCCACTAAAGACCTAGGGTTTGGGGTATTTTCATAAGGTTTCTTTGCATTTAGGGCTAAAAGGTATGAACCTAGGGCAAAACCAATGGCTTATAAAAATACAGAGAACTAGGTAAAGGCTAGGAATAGGTGCAGGAGCATACAAGCTGGGCTCTACCCTTGTGGGAGCCACATTTTCTCCACTTGTAGCCAAATTTGACAGGATGGGGAAATGTGGATAACATTTTGGAAATTTCTGCTGGATGTTAGCCTACTAGACATTGAAAACCAATGGCCTTTAACATTCATTGGGCATGGAGTCATCATTTGAGCACACAAAAATTTTCCAAGAAAGGAAATGGATTGAAACCAAGAGGAGGAACAAAAATCCAACATAGGAAAGGATTGTACAAGAAGAAACAACAACTGACTATGCACAAGCACTTGGAGGAAAGTAGGGAAAAATAACCTAGAAATAAAGAAAAATAAAATAGGGAAACTTACTTATAGAGCTAGATAGACCTCAAAAAAAGGCATGAGATGAAAACCATTGACTGATATTGGCAAGGCATCTCCTTCAAGAGTTGATAAGTGAAATGCATTATGTTCCTTGCACTCTATGCTTAAAAATGGTCCACCCCAGAAGGAATGAAACTTTGAATGTCTTCCAGGCCTTGATTTGTATTCATCCCACTTGAGGACTATATCCCCAACATTAAAGTTTCTAGCCCTGGCCCTCCTGTCAAAGTTCCTTTTGACCTGCACCTGCTGAAACTCCATGGTTTGCATAGATTTATCTCTAATTTATTCTAGCTCCATGAGTTGAGCGTACCTTACCTGCAAGGGATCTCCTTCTTCAAAGAGAATAAGTTGGGTGGCAAGGTCTAATGCTGGAAGTTCTATTGAAATAGATAATCTGGCTTCCTTGTCATCTACCAATGTGTAAGGAGAGATATCAATGATTTTCTTTGGGGTTATTCTATCTAATGACAAGGAAGGATTGAGCTTGGAGTGCTAGTCTCTTTGATTTTCTTGCAAAATCTTTTTGATAATCCTAATCAAATTCTTATTTGTAGAATCTGCTAGGCCATTACCCCGAGGGTAATAGTTGGAACTAGTAATCAGATAAATACCATTCTTGACTGCCCATTCAGTCACTTTTAGACCTATAAATGCAAGTGCATTATCTGATATGATTGATTCTAGAGTACCAAATCTGTGAATTATGTCATCGTAAAATCTCAAAACAACAGTCTCGTTGGCCTCTTTTAGTGCAATAGCCTCTGTCCATCTAGTGAAATAGTGTGTTGCAGTTATTATCCAATTTGTGTCATGCACTAGAGGGAAGATTAATTAGGCCTATAAAATCAATGCCCCATTTCATGAAAGGTTGATATATTATGATAGGTTGAAGGGGAAGAGATACAAGTCTCTCTTTTCCTGCAAACATGGCACACTTTATGCATTTCTTGACATGATCATGACTATCTTTGAAGATAGATGGCCAATAGTACCCAGCCCTCATGATCTTAATGGTAGTGATCCTAGGAGAAAATGGACCTCCAGAAGGTCCATCATGAAACTCTTTTAGGACTTTTTCCACTTGATTTGAATCTATGCATCTCAAAAGGACACCATTATGATCCTTCTTGAAGAGAATCTCATCTATCAACATGAAGGGGATAGACTGCTGTCTATAATGCCTTCTCTTTACTGAATCCAAATATGTAGGACACTCTCCTATCTTAAAGAAATGAACCATGTTAGGCAACCAACCTGATGCTTTGACATGTTCATCTTTTGAATGCACAACTAAAGATGCATTCATTTTCTTTGTATTCCTTGAATTCTCATCCTCTATCAAATTTTCACAAAGACCTCTTCCTATGACTAGTTTGGTGACCTAGATATCAATGTCATATTCCATGACCTTGGTGATCCAACTAGATCTTTCCTCATTTAGGTCCTTAGAAAGAAAGAACTCTTGGACACTTGGATGAGTGACTCTTAATTGTACCTTGCTGTGAGTTAGTAGATATCTAAACTTTTTAAGCCTTTTCACCATAGCAAGTAAATGTTTCTCCATAAAAGAATTTCTTTTCTCATATTCTTCTAAACCTTTGCTAAAGAAAGAAATATGTTGCTCCAATCCTTCCAAGTTTTCTTGAGTCAACATTATAGATATGGCATCAGAACCCCCATAACCATAAAGGATAAAAACCTTACTAAAATCAGGGTTCAAAAAAGAAGGGGCTTCGTTCAAATCCTCTTTAATATCTTGGAAATTAGCTTTCCCCTCTTTTCTCTAGCTGAAGATTGAATTCTTCTTTAACATAGTTGTCAAAGGCTTTAGTAAATCTGCAATATTAGGCAAGAAACACCTGACAAAGTTAATGCTTCCTATGAAAGATTGAAGGATTTTCTTGTGAGGTGGTAGGGGTGATTCAAGAATAGTTGCAATCCTCTTAGGGTCAACTGTAATTCCTTGTTTGGATACAATATATCCCAATAGTTTTCCTTCATGGACTGCAAATAGACATTTCCTGGGATTAAGAGAGATCCCAAACTCTCTACACCTTTCAAATATTTTCCTCAGGTGTTTGATGTGGTATGCTACATGTTTAGAATAAACAGTTATGTCATCTAAATAGACCAGTACAAACTTGTAAATGAGGCTCTTAAAGGCCATATCCATTGCCTTTTGAAAGGTAGCACATGCATTAGACAAACCAAAAGGCATTTTTTGATAAGCCATGGTTCCCCATTTGGTTGTAAATTCAGTCTTATATTGATCTTGTAACCACCTAGATTTGGTCTACTTAGAATATAGACCCTATTTTCCCTAAGTGTGATCATACCCCCAATTATGCTCAGAAAATTCTTTGATCGGCTAACATAATTCATTCAAATCAGATTTAATATCCTAAGTGATTTAATCATTCAATTTTATTAATCACCTTAGCCAATCAATTCAATTTACAACAATTTAAATCATTTCAAATCAAAACCTGGCTAAGGTTATTAATTTAAAAGGAATTAAATAAATCCCTATTTATATCAAATCACTTGAAAAATGCCTATCTTCTAGCCTAAATTATTCTAATTACTTGGCTATAGTCCTAATTAATTATCTAAAGAAATAAAAAGCTTAAATGATATTCCTATTTTTGAATGAATATATTTAGTATAATTCATTTCATTAATATTCCCCTAAACCCCAACCTAACCTATCTCAACCACCTTGACCGTGGGTTCAAACCCATCCCAACCTATTCACCCCATTCTAAATCTAATCCTAATCCTAATACCATTCTAACCCACCTCCTAATGTTGTCACATTCCATTAAGGTATGATTAGGAACTCAACCCACTTGAGAAAGTCAAATTTCTCAAGCTTGACTTCCTCTAAGGACCAACTTGTCAAGTATGGCCTTACATCCCTCCCCATGCCTCATAAATGAATTTCAAATGTCTCATTAATGTATATTATTTTATGCCCATGCCTCATTAATTCCCAAGGCATTAATGGATCTTACACCTCATTAACGATTTTTACAACTCCATTAATGAACCTTGTCCCACTCTCTCTCCTCATTTCTTCTATAAATAGAAGGAGTTTTTGAGCACAAATAAGTCCTTAATTTTTGAATGTAATGTTGTTATGTCTATATTTTGAAGGAGTTTTAAGCATTGTTATGCTATCCCTTTCTATGTAGTTTCATATTGCATCATAGTTTCATTATCATGCATGGCTATAATGTTCATTTCTAGAGATAATATGCATGCTTAATGATTAAATAGTTTGTTTTAACTCAAATCTTTCATGCTAATTCATATATGTCATTGATAGTAGCGTAATCTCAGGGCTATTATGTTTCTTATCACACTCTTATTAGTTAGAAAGAAATAGGTCAATTTTAGTGCTTTATATGCTCATCTAACCATGTTTTTCACTAACATAATGATCTATTAAAGTCTTGTGTCAAAGGTAGCAGGTGCACTATTTCACACCCACATTTCTAGCACCCACTAGAATCTACAACTAAATTTGGCACTATGGGCCTACAAAAAAAGAATTAGAACACCAACTGGAGCCACGCCATTTTCCCTATTCTATGGCACCGAAGTAGTACTACCTATTGAGGTTGAAATCCCTTCTTTACGGGTATCTTGACAAGGCCTTGTTATTGATGAGCAATACCACATTGATCGAGTGAATTCTTTAGATTTACTTGATGAGCGTAGGCAATAGGTGTTTGATCACCTCAAAGTGTACAAGGCATGAATGTCAAATGGGAACAAAAAAAAGGTTAACCACGCCAATTTTAAGTAGGGGATCTCGTCCTAAAGGAGAATCCTAAGACCCAACCTAACAAAGAACAAAAAGGAAAGTTTGAACCTAATTGGTTGGGAACTTATGTTGTCATTTCTACTTTTGGGACTAGGGCTTATCAACTGGCTACACCTAAAGGAGACATCCTTTTGGATCCTATCAACACTCTACATTTGAAGCGGTTCTACACTTGATGTTCAGCTAGCAGAGCCTGTATAGTGAAAAACTCAAAAAATACCAAAAAATTAGAAAATTGAACCTTAAGAAAATTCAAAAATGATGGAAAAAGTCCTGAAGAAAGGTATCCTTGGTGAAGACCTGGAAAATAGGAGCCTTAATACTACAAAAAAAATTCAAAAAAGAAAAAATAGCAAAAAAAAATTGAAAAAGGAAAAAGTGCCTTAATGACAATCTGGTAAAACATGCAACCTGGTAGCAAAAAGAATAAAAAGTTTTGCCAAGTGGTGAAAACCTAGCAATCTGGTGTCACTTGTTTTTTGTGCTCCATCTATCAATGCACTACTAATACTAAGCCTTCCTGATTACACCTGTGCTAAACATTGACTTTGTTTCCTTACAAACAATCTTATCCTTGCTTGGGATTTGTCTGTATTTCTATCTTAGGATCAGGTCATTTTGCACTGGGGGCATCTTTACTGGTATGATAAGTTGCATCTACTAGTTCATCACAAGATAGTTTGTCTCATGATATGATTCTCCTCAATGGTTTCACTACAATATCACTTTCATGACACCAAGATGACACAACATTACATTAACTTGAACGATGTTCCTAAAACCTACATTGGATTACAAATAGGGGTAAAGTTATACGCAGACATGGAACACATATTTTCTTGAATTCCAACTTCCTTTTGATTGATGAATCTCTATTGTGCTTGAAAAATGAATCAATAGTATTTCTCAAATACTAAATAAACACAGTTTGATCTTTGTTTGATTATGACTCTTTTATGTTCCAATGATGTTTTAACTAGGGACATCTCAATGGTTATGATTTCTCTTTGATTGATTCAAAATTGATAATTGTTATGTCTTCCAAGTTACTCCATGACGTCTGTGCAAAGAAAAAGAGTCACAAGGAAGGGGGGCATAAAATTTTCTTAGTTTTTTGTGTATGGTGATTGTTTCAAATGATCCTATAAATTTCACCTAACTTCAATGTTTATGGTAAGAGCTACAGCCATGAGTGGATAGCTGCATATATCTCTATCTTTGTTATGTTTAAACTATGGTGAGGTTGGAACCATTTCCTTGTCTTTTTTCTAAACTCAGATTCTCACTAAGGTATACGAAGCATAATGTACCCAAGGATATGAATTTTCAAGGTCATTGCGGGTCCAATATCTTACCTTACACATAATCTGACATAGTAAAAGGTACGTGACTATTTTGATATCCTGGCTTCTATGCCTTGATGCCTAAGTCTATTTCCAACATTTCAATAAAATATTATATTCATACATTCATAATATCAGTGGGTATTAGTGATTTTGATTGATGAATCTCTATTGTGCTTGAAAAATGAATCAGTAGTATTTCTCAAATACTACTTAAACACAGTTTGATCTTTGTTTGATTATGACTCTTTTATGTTCCAATGATGTTTTAACTAGGGACATCTCAACGGTTATGATTTATCTTTGATTGATTCAAAATTGATAATTGTTATGTCTTCCAAGTTACTCCATGATGTCTGTGCAAAGACAAAGAGTCGCAAGGAAGGGGGGCATAAAATTTTCTTGGTTTTTTTCGTATGGTGATTGTTTCAAATGATCCTATAAATTTCACCTAACTTGGATGTTTATGGTAAGAGCTGCCACCATGAGTGGATAGCTGCATATATCTCGATCTTTGTTATGTTTAAACTATGGTGAGGTTGGAATCATTTCCTTGTCTATTTTCTAAACTCAGATTCTCACTAAGGTATATGAAGCATAATGTACCCAAGGATATGAATTTTCAAGGTCATTGTGGGTCCAATATCTTACCTTACACATAATCTGACATAGTAAAAGGAAGGTGACTATTTTGTTATCCTGGCTTCTATGCCTTGATGCCTAAGTCTATTTCCAACATTTCAATAAAATATTATATTCATACATTCATAATATCAGTGGGTATTAGTGATGCTTGTACTATCAGGTGGTATCCATTCTGAAAAGTGCCTAATGATGATAAAAATGTCTAATATCTGCCAATCAGTGACAAGTCCTAAGAGTCTGCATATATCTGCATTTAGATATTGCATGATTCATCTTAACATAAAGCAACAGTATAAAGGATTTGAGCTCAAAATAAATTCTATTTTTCATTCATCCAAGTTAATTATAAAATCCATGATTCCTGAAATCTTTGATCAATCGGGAAGGAAACCGAACTCACATTTTCACGTTATTAACTTGGTTCTTGTGTGTTTACTCTTAACACACCTTCTTTCCTTCACTTCTTCTAATCCATTCTTTCTTTCCCTTCCCGTTGGTGCAAGTGATACATTCTTTCAGCAGAGGGATTTTATTCTTTCCTTTGATTTCGTTATCGAGGGGGCATGATCACACTATCATCAATTAATTCTTTCTCGAAACAACATTAAAATGACTTTGTTATAAAAAAACTAGGGGCATGGCAGTTCCTTGACTAAAGTCAGAACTGTTGGATAGAAATCTTTGGTTCTCATAAGCTGGATATCTTGTGTTTTCTCTTTTTTTTTAAAAATTCTTATAAGCTCCTAACATCTTCGTACTAACATTTGGATGACAATCAAGTTCAGAATCATTATTATCAATCTTTGGATGACAACAAAGTTTAGAATTGATATCTTTAAGATATTTGCTGATTAACCTTTTTCGATCAAGTTTAATGTCAATTCTATCAGTTTAGTTCAATCAAGTGTGAGACTGACTTCATCATTTCGTTTGATCGTGAGCGGAATTCTCAATATTTTCTAAAGTCAACATCAAAAACTCTCTTTGAATCAATGCACTACTCACACATCTATTCAAAGAGGGAAAATGTAACCACCTGAATTTGGTCTACTCGGACTATAGACCCTATTTTCCCTAAGTGTGATCATACCCCAGATTATGTTCAAAAAATTATTTGATCAACTGACATAATTCATTCAAATCAGATTTAATCTCCTAAGTGATATAATCACTCAATTTTATTAATCACCTTAGCCATTCAATTCAATTCACAACAATTCAAATCATTTTAAATCAAAACCTGGCTAAGGTTATTAATTTAAAAGGAATTAAATAAATCCCTATTTATATCAAATCACTTGCAAAAGGCCTATCTTCTAGCCTAAATTAATCTAATTAATTGGCTATAGTCCTAATTAATTATCTAAAGCAATAAAAAGCTTAAATACTTGATATTCCTATTTTTGAATGAATATATTTAATATAATTCATTTCATTAATATTCCCCTAAACCCCAACCTAACCTATCTCAACAACCTTGACCATGGGTTCAAACCCATCCCAACCTATTCCCCCCATGCTAAATCTAATCCTAATCCTAATCCCATTCTAACCCACCTCCTAATGTTGTCACATTCCATTAAGGTGTGATTAGGAACTCAACCCACTTGAGAAAGTCAAATTTCTTAAGCTTGACTTCCTCTAAGGACCAACTTGTCAAGTATGGCCTTACATCCCTCCCCAAGCCTCATAAATGAATTTCATTAATGTCTCATTAATGTATATTCTTTTATGCCCATGCCTCATTAATGCCCAAGGAATTAATGCCTCTTACACCTCATTAATGAGTTTTAAAACTTCATTAATGAACCTTGTCCCCCTCTCTCTCCTCATTTCTTCTATAAATAGAAGGAGTTTTTGAGCACAAATAATCCCTTAATTTTTGAATGTAATGTTGTTATGTCCATATTTTGAACTATTTTTAAGCATTTTTATGCTATCCCTTTCTACGTAGTTTCATATTGCTTCATAGTTTCATTATCATGCATGGTTATAATGTTCATTTCTAGAGATAAATAGTTTGTTTTAACTCAAATCTTTCATGCTAAGTTGTATATGTCACTGATAGTAGCATAATCTCAGGGCTATTATGTTTCTTATCACACTCTTATTAGTTAGAAAGCAATAGGTCAATTTTAGTGCTTTATATGCTCATCTAACCATGTGTTCCTCTAACTTAATGATCTATTGAAGTGTTGTGTTGCAGGTAGCAGGTGCACTATTTCACACACACATTTCTGGCGCTCACTGGCATCTACAACTAAATTCAGCACTATGGGCCTACCAAACAAGCATCAAAACACCAACTGGAGCCATGCCATTTTCCCTATTCTATGGCGCCGAAGTAGTACTACCTATTGAGGTTGAAATCCCCTCTTTGTAGGTATCTTTACAAGGCCTTGTTATTAATGATAAATACTGCATTGATAGGGTGAATTCTTTAGATTTACTTGATGAGCGCAGGAAACAAGCGTTTGATCACCTCAATGTGTACCAAGCACGAATGTCAAAGGGGTACAACAAAAAGGTTAAACTGTGCTAATTTGAAGTGGGGGATCTTTTCCTAAAGGAGAATCCTAAGAACCAACCTAATAGAGAACAAAAGGGAAAGTTTGAACCTAATTGGTTGGGATCTTATGTTATCACTGCTACTTTTGGGACTAGGGCTTATCAACTGGCTACACCTAAAGGAGACGTCCTTCTAGATCCTATCAACACTCTAAATTTGAAGGGGTTCTACACTTGATGTTCGGCTAGCAGAACCTATATAGTGAAAAAATCAGAAAATACTAAAAAATTAGAAAATTGATCTTGAAGAAAATTCAAAAATAATAGAAAAAGTCCTGAAGAAAGGTATCCTTGGTGAAAAATTGGAAAACATGTGCCTTGATACTACAAAAAACATTGAAGAAAGAAAAAATAGAAAAAAAAATTTGAAAAAGGAAAAAGTGCCTTGATGACAACCTGGTAAAATAGGCATCCTGGTAGCAAAAAGAATAAAATTTTTTGCCAAGTGGTAAAAACCTAGCAATTAGGCATCACTTGTGTTCTATTCTCCATCTATCAATGCACTACTGATACTAAGCCTTCCTAATTACACCTATGCTAAACGTTGACTTTTTTTCCTTACAAAAAATCTTATCCTTGCTTAGGATTTGTCTTTATTTTTGTCTTAGGATCAGGTCATTCTGCACTGGGGGCATCTTTTCTAGTATGATAGGTTGCATCTACTAGGTCATCATAGGATGGTTTGTCTCGTGATATGATGCTCCTCAATGATTTCACTACACTATCATTTTCACGACACCAAGATGACATAACATTGCATTAACATGAACGATGTTCCTAAAACCTACATTGGATTGTAAATAGGGGTAAAGTTATATGTAGATATGGAACACATATTTTCTTGAATTCCAACTTCCTTTTGACTGATGAATCTCTATTGTGCTTGAAAAATGAATCAATCGTATTTCTCAAATACTACTTAAACACAGTTTGATCTTGGTTTGATTATGACTCTTTTATGTTCCAATGATGTTTAACTAGGGACATCTCAACGGTTATGAGTATTCTTTGACTGATTCAAAATTGATAATTTTTATGTCTTTCGAGTTACTCCATGATGTCTGTGCAAAGACAAAGAGTTGCAAGGAAGGGGGGCATAATGTTTTCTTGGTTTTCTCCGTATGGTGATTGTTCAAATGATCCTATAAATTTCACCTAACTTGGATGTTTATGGTAAGAGCTGCCACCATGAGTGGATAGCCGCATATATCTAGATCTTTATTATGTGTAAACTATGGTGAGGTTGGAACCATTTCCTTTTCTATTGTCTAAAATCAGATTCTCACTAAGGTATACAAAGCATAATGTACTCAAGGATATGAATTTTCAAGGTCATTGCGGGTCCAATATCTTACCTTACACATAATCTGACATAGCAAAAGGAAAGTGACTATTTTGTTATCGTGGCTTCTATGCCTTGATGCCTAAGTCTATTTCCAACATTTCAATAAAACATAGTATTCATACTTTCATAATATCAGTGAGTATTAGTGATGGTTTTACTATCAGGTGGTATCCATTCTGAAAAGCACCCAATGATGATAAAAATGTCCAATATCTTCCAATCAGTGACAAGTCCTAAGAGTCTGCATATAGCTGCATTTGGAGATTGCATGATTCATCTTAACATAAAGCAACAGTATAAAGGATTTGAGCTCAAAATAAATTCTATTTTTCATTCATCTAAGTTAATTACATAATCCATGATTCCTGAAATCTTTGATCAATCGGGAACGAAATTGAACTCATGACATTTTCACGTTATTAACTTGGTTCTCGTGTGTTTACTCTTAACACACCTTCTTTCCTTAACTTCTTCTAATCCATTCTTTCTTTCCCTTCCCGTTCCTGCAAGTGATACGTTCTTTCAATAGAGGGATTTTATTCTTTCCTTTGATTTTCTTCCCGAGGGGGCATGATCACACTATCATCAATTAATTCTTGCTCGATACAACATTAAAATGACTTTGTTATCAAAACAATTAGGGGCATGACAGTTCCTTGACTAAAGTTGGAACTGTTGGATAGAAAGCTTTGGTTCTCATAAGCCAGATATTTTGTGTTTCCTCATTTTTAAAAAGATTCTTACTATGCTCCTGACAGCTTCGTACTGAATTTTTTATGACAACCAAGTTTGGAATCAGTATTATCAATCTTTGGATGACAACCAAGTTTAGAATTGATATCTTTAAGATCTTTTCTTATTGACCTTTGTTCAATCAATTTCAACATCAATTGTATCAGTTTAGTTCAATCAAGTTCGAGACTCATTTCATCAAGCATTTTGTTCGATCGTGAGTGGAATTCTCAATCTTTTCTAGAGTCAACATCAAAAACTTTCTTTGAATCAATGTGCTGCTTGCACATCTATTCAAAGAGGGGCAAATGTAACCACCTAGATTTGGTCTACTCAAACTATAGATCCTATTTTCCCTAAGTGTGATCATACCCCCAATTATGTTCAGATGATTCTTTGATCAGCTGACATAATTCATTCAAACTAGATTTAATCTCCTAAGTGATTTAATCACTCAATTTTATTAATCACCTTAGCCAATCCATTCAATTTGCAATAATTCAAATCATTTCAAATCAAAACCTGGCTAAGGTTATTAATTTAAACGGAATTAAATAAATCCCTATTTATATCAAATCACTTGCAAAAAGCCTATCTTCTAGCCTAAATTAATCTATTTAATTGGTTATAGTCCTAATTAATTATATAAAGCAATAAAAAGCTTAAATAATTAATATTCCTATTTTTGAATGAATATATTTAATATAATTCAGTTTATTAATATTCCCCTAAACCCCAACCTAACCTATCTCAACCACCTTGACCATGGGTTCAAACCCATCCCAACCTATTCACCACATGTTAAATCTAATCCTAATTCTAATTCCATTCTAACCCACCTCCTAATGTTGTCACATTCCATTACGGTGTGAATAGGAACTCAACCTACTTGAGAAAGTCAAATTTCTCAAGCTTGACTTCCTCTAAGGACCAACTTGTCAAGTATGGCCTTACATCCCTCCCCATGCCTCATAAATGAATTTCATTAATATCTCATTAATGTATATTATTTTATGCCCATGCCTCATTAATGCCCAAGGCATTAATGCCTCTTACACCTCATTAATGATTTTTACAACTCTATTAATGAACCTTGTCCCCCTCTCTCTCCTCATATCTTCTATAAATAGAAGGATTTTTTGAGCACAAATAAGCCCTTAATTTTTGATGTAATGTTGTTATGTCCATATTTTGAAGGATTTTTAAGCATTGTTATGCTATCCCTTTCTACATAGTTTCATATTGCTTCATAGTTGCATTATCATGCATGGTTATAATGTTCATTTCTAGAGATAATATGCATGCTTAATGATTAAATAGTTTGTTTTAACTCAAATATTTCTTGCTAAATTGTGTGTCACTGATAGAAGCGTAATCTGAGGGATGTTATGTTTCTTATCACACTTTTCATAGTTAGAAGGAAATAGGTCAATTTTAGTGCTTTATATGCTCATCTAACCATATTTTCCACTAACGTAATGATCTATTAAAGTGCTATGTAACAGGTAGCAGGTGCACTATTTCACACACACAAATCATATTCCTGAACCAGTATCTGATTGTACCCTGAATAGCCATCCAACAGTGAGAAATGTTCTGATCTAGAGACATTGTAAAATTTTCTCCATAGATGGCAATGGATGGCAATCTTTGTGGGAGGCCTTATTGAGATGTCCAAAATGAACACATAATCTTAGTTCCCCTTTCTTCTTCTTGATAGGAACAAGGTTGGAAACCCAAATTGTATGTTTTATGGGGTAAATGATTCCACGTTCAATTAATTTGAGCACTTCTTTGTGCATGAGTGGTTCAAGATTAGGATTGATAGGCCTTTGCTTCTAACTAAATATCTTGACATTTGGTTCCAATTCAATGGTGTGTTGAGAAAGTGATGGGTTGAAAACCTTGAATTCTTCATATTGCTAGGAAAATATATCACTGAATTCTCAAAATAATTGGGCGTAAGCCTACTTTTCTGAATCAGTATTAACTTTTCCAAACTTCAAACTCTTTCCTACCTCCATCTCAAAATCAGTGCAATGTTCTTATTGAACTGTTAGACCAACCTTACTCTTTTGTTCTTGGTTATCTATGTTGAAGATAGATTCTAGGGTGACAAGACCTTTTGGAATTTTATTTGATCTAATTTGTACTACTTGGTCACCATAGTTCTACATCAATATATCTTGGTTATGTTAGTAATAACTAAGAGGGGAGGGGGGTGAATCAGTGGCCTCAAAATTTATCCTTCAACTATTTACCACCAATCAAATAAACCTTAGATTATTAAGTCCCTACAAGATGCATGCCATAAATACTTATAATGATTAACTGTTTGTTAGTTTTCCTTGTCTGTCCTTATTCTCCTTGATTACCGATAAGTAGTAAAACTATTTACCGAAACTCAGTAAATAAGCGTAGTATACCAATCCATCTAGAAATGCATATGTGAAATGTAAAACAATAAAGTAATAAACCATACACACATAACACATGGATTTTAATGTGGAAACCCTGTTAAGGGAAAAATCACTGGGACCGGTATCCCAAATTTTCACTCTTCTAAAGTGAGCCCTGTTAGGAGCCAACCCTGTTAAAGTTTATAAACACACTGTTAAGTATGATCTTGTTAGAGGATTTTATACATAGATGTTGTCACTTAGTATTGGGCATCTATTGCTACCATCTTTGAACTTGCCTCCTTCTTAGATTGTCAATAGGTATTAGGCAAGTTCAATGCTACTTTCATGAATCAACCTTTTTGGCACTCCTTGGGATGTACCTCAATATATAGAAGACTGTTAAGTCCTACTCTATTAAGAGACTTGATGCTTCAATGGTTAAATTGAAACACTATGACCTGTTTCTAATGCAAATTTTAATTGTATATTTTTAGATCTATTTAAGTACATTACCTCTCTGATCAATGTATCAATTTAATTCTTTGTGCTCCACACTTTCTACTCTGTGATGCTGTGCTTCACTATTCGTCGGTGTCTGTAGAATTCCTTAGCTCTCCTTCAACTTGATTGATCAGGACTATATGAAGTTATTCTTCATCAGTTTATCTTAGCATCCT
>MU223964.1:1688164-1716534 GCA_018584345.1 Thuja plicata | reverse complement strand
GCACGAAGTTGACAGAAAATTGAATTTGAAATTATGAATCTTTGGCGCAATCATCAAATGTTTAAGACAGCTGACATGGCATCTTCTGATTTGTCCTCTGTCATACATCTCAGCTACCTTTTGTGCACAGTAATCAAAATTCATATATCTGATTGGCCGCCGGGTGATTCATTCTGTCACATCAACTACTTGGCACCGCACTTTAGATCTTGTTATTTGGCGACCTCACGACCATGTTAAGTCTCTTTGTCACGAGGACCTTTTATTAACCCTAGTTTAATCTCCAGATTAGGTGACAATGAACTTTCATTACCTTGGCTGACCCAAGTCCATTAGGCGATAAGGCGACACAAGTAAAAATCTAAGTCGCGTGGAGTTAAGCCTAACTCATCACTCATCTCCAGACTATGCGACAACCCATTGCATTTAACTTTTCATGATTATTTCTTTGGTCGCTTAGTCAGGAGATCCTTTATCTTTACCTTTAACTCAAAGCACGTGCTCATTTTCTGTTCACAGCGACTTCGCGACCTACCCTAATCGCCAAGTCGGGAGGAATTTTTCCCTGGTGCACTTTTATCTCCAGACATCGGGACTGCCACAGGATCATCTACTTCGTGCATCGGACGGTTGTCATTTAGTCATTTGATGATCATTCATGCCCTTAAATTATCTGGAGACTCTATGACTAAAGGCAAACATACCTTAGTCTCCTTATCGCTTGATCCCTTTTTCCTTCTTGCGACCTCCCGACAACCACTTACATTATGACAAATGTCTTATGTTCTTTTTTCCACTTAATTCATACTTGAAAGCTGAGTCATCGCCCTGTTCTGGTGACATCCCGACTGAAGGAAGTCACTAACATCAAACAGTTAGTCGCGGAGTCTAGGCTGTTATCTCTTAACTATCATTTCATCACGAGACCACGCGACTGAAGGAATACTTAACTGTTTTCCATGACCTGATCTAGCGACCATGCGACATGAAGTGAATCGCAAAGTCTCATGACATTTCTTTGACCTTTTGACTTCTCTCGCAATCACCCGACTGAGTAGTGGGTCCCAATCATTATAAAGCTTATAACATAGCTATCCCGCGACAACCCGACTGAAAGGATATCGCTAAGTCTTGAGACATTGAAGGAATATTCGGTTTTATAACGAGACTACGCGACACAAGGCAAAAGCGAAGTCAGGAGAGGATTTAGCATATTCCTTCCAGGTAATGCGATCAAGCGACCTAACCTAAAGCACATGTCTTGAGTGACTGAAAAAGGTAATGTTAAAATATAAGACATGACCTAGGGTTTAAAAATGCATCATTTTAACACTTGGATACTAGGGTTTTTTAAGGTTTATGCAATTTTGACAAGGTTTAAGTATGAAGACCTAAAAAATTTTCATAGGGCAGGACAAAGAACAAGGCAAAGCAGCAAAAACAGGAAATACAACCAACAGGAATGTTATACTGTGATCCAACAGTAGCTAACATGTCTGCATTCTGGTTCAATTTTTTAGAGATTGTAATAATGTTGAAAGCATGAAAATCTTCAATTGCATCCCAAAATTGGTGTTTATATGCTTTCATTGTGTCATTCTTTGTTTCACTTATCCCTCTTACTTCGCTGACTACAAGTTCATTGTCACCATAAACTTTTAGTGCTTTGACCCTCTCTTTCTAGCCCACTCTAATCCATTCTCTAGACTCTCATATTCAGCAGTGTTTCTAGTGCAAGAGAAGCTAAACCTAAAAGATACATAACATTTTTCTCCTTTTGGAGAGACGAGCATAGCACCACAACCAGAGCCATTTCTACTTCTAGCACCATCAAATAATATCTCCCAAACATAATTTCTATTATCCTTTGATGCTTCATTGAGAGATTTCTTAAGGCTTGGATTTGTGAGATTATCTTCTTATATTAAGTAGTTTCCCAAACCAGAATCCCAAACTACAATGGCTTGGGCCTCTGAGGTTCTTTCTGATTCCAATTCATGTAGATAGATATCTAGGATATTTTCTATCTTGGTGTTTGTTTCTCTAATTATTGGGAAGTCATTAATGTCAAGTGCAAGAAAACTTGCATTGAGTACATTAGACACATAAGGTTCTATATGGTATGTTGCCAATGATTCAGACTTGATGGTAGCCTTTTTCCATATCTAGTATGGAAAAGTATGTGAAACCAGTCGGAAGAAAGATAGCCTCCTATCTTGGCTATGAAATCCCTTGATAAACATATGGAAAATAGGGAAGGGAAGTCTATAATGTATATGTCAAGTAGGATAGAGATATTGGGACTTGCATGTAGGATCATGATCATATCCTTAGCTACACCTACTATGTCTACTAAGGAACCATCAAGTTTGGTCACCTTCTTTTGGAAAGGTTCATATTTAAGTCCTAATTGGTTAGCTAATTTCTTGGGCATGACTGATCTAGTAGCCCCACTATCTACCATACAATTATGTACTACAAATTTTCCAATAATTAATGATACATAAAAGGGGGGTGGATTTAGATTCCTACCTTGTACAACATATGGCTTGGAGTTGTTTCTTGCAGTCTCCGTCTTTTGATCAGTGTTGACCAAGATTGGCTTTGCAACTTCACTTTGTAAGCATTTGAGGCACTGCTCCTTCATCCATAGCCTTCCTTAAGATCTCAGGCTGTCCTAGAATATCGAAGGAGTCCCACATAGACATAGTGATATTCATCTTTTTCATATTGTCTACAATATTTTAAGGGCATTGCCATGGATACTCTTTGATGTGCCTTCTCTATGGTAGGCTTAATCTCCCAAGGAGATTGACCCTCTTTGATTGGAATGGTGGGAGCCTTCTTTAATATAGTAGGAGAAAAAGATTGTGATGTCTCTATAGATTTAGTAGCTTTTGCTCCATTCTATACTCATTCCATATCTTGGGCTCTCCTCTTTGACTGAGTGTTGGATGCAATTAAGGACTCACCATTCACTCCATTGAAATCTTGCTGCTCCCAATTAAAGAGAGCAGTCTCATCAGGTTGTGTTTCTTGCTGAGGAACTGATCCACTAGAAGAGGCTTCAAATTTGGTGTGTGAAGCATTCCAAACAATTAATGCCCGATTCATCCACCCATTCAAGCATGTAGCCTGATTGTTGGGCTAATTGCAAGGAAAACACCACCCATTGTCTAATGCAAGATTGTTCTTACTCGGACCTATATCTCTGGTTGGGTTTTCAGATCTAAGAGGCATGGGATTATAAGGCTAGAATGGCCTCTGATTAACATTTTCCTTTGACCTTGGTAGTTCCCTTAATATGGTGGCCTATTCTGCTGATGGGGTTGTCCCTGATTTTGATATTGCTGGTTGGGAATTTGACTCTGTGGTTGAAGGGGTGGTCTATACCCTTGGTTCTGCTTTTTTTAAGTTAGTCAGCTCTTTAGCTAGAGTTTGTAACAAGTTTGTCATTTCTTGCTGACTATTTTGTAACAAGCTATGTGTTTCTTGTTGATCATTTTTCATCGTTTGCAACTCTTGAGAAAAAATGGCCTTGGATTCTTCATAGCTAGTACTGGCTTGAGGTGCTACTATGGTGGGTATAGGACTATATGGGAAATTTTTAGAGGCATACTTGGTTGGATGTTGGCAAAAATAGGCATGGGTGGCCTTGGGGCTATCATGCCTACTTGGATTAAACAATTTTCAGCCCTGACTTCTATGTCAAAAGCCTAAGGCAATGAGGCTCCTCCCATGGATCTAATCATGACAAAGATATTATTGTTGAGACTCTTCAAGAAGTATAGGAAATCATGGTCAGCTAAAGGCCTGACTAAAATAGGAATCCTATTCCATGTCTTGAGGAACCTATTATTGAAGTCTGCCATTTGTTCTTGAGGATATCTCTTTATGGTTGTTAGTTGCTCAACCAAAGATAAGTGGTCTAATTTATCCTCAAAATATTTACTTAATGATTCTCCTAGTTTTTCTAATGAATCAATTGAACCAATAGAAAGAGTTCTAAACCATTCTAAGACCTTACCTTTGAAAGAGGCTGCAAGTAGCTTGGTAGCTACGTCTTCTTCTGTGATATGATGCACACTGCAAATGGTAGCTGTATCTCTTATGTGCACACAAGTTGTTGTCTCTCCTTCACCTATGAAATTAGGTAGAATTTTTAGTGCTGCTAAGGGCACATCATGATGTTAAGGAAAGTTCAATGGACTCCCTTGATTAAAGGGCACAAAGGTAAATTGTCTAGCCATTACAGGAACTGTGACTTGCTGAGCAACAACTGAATGAGTTGTATTTGGGCTAGGTAGTGGAGCTAAATCTACTCAGAGATCTTCCTCTCCTTCTAGAGTGAAAAGGCAAAGGTCTTATCTCTGATGTAGGTGGTGCAGAATCTACCCTCCTTGTAGGGTATATTCTCTAAGATGATCTGCACTCATTCCTTCTTAAGGGAACTTGTAAGAACTCAAAAGGCTTTGAGCTTCTTGTCTCAACTTTTCTCATAAACTTTGAATAGGACTGGATCTTCTATTCTTTACACCAATGGAGTTTCCAGATATTCTTTTGAAGAAAACCTCTTGAGGTTAGTTCTATGCAGTCAGCATATTAGAGATAGCATAGCTTTGAATATGAACTTCTTTTCTTGTCCCACTAGGTGTTCCGGAATTGTTATACACTAAATTTTTCACCCTATTCAAGCTCTTATAGTCTTTATAATCTAGTATAACATGGGTATCACTTCAAGGTTGTGGGACCTTTGCTAACTGAAGTGAAGCCTCCAGGTTCTAGGATAGTTCCTCTTGGATAATCACCTTATTTTCTCTTTTAACATGAAAATAAAATTGGAAGGGAAAGGGATAGAAGGAGAACTGAAGGAAAATGACTAAAAAAAAATATTAACCTACTAGGTGATGCACCAAAGGTAACATGAATCACAATATAATGACCAAGAATTAACATGAAATCCCTAAATTATGACAAGTACAACTTCCTTTGATCGTTTGCAAAAATGTTTCATAGAGAGATCTGAGATGAAACTATTGGAGGAAAGAGAATATTTCATAGAAATAGCTTCAAAGAAGTAGACATAGACTATGACCTGGAAATAAACATCCACTCTAGAAAATACGTATAGGAATGAGACAAGATAGCTTGGAATGAACAAAATTCACAAAAATAACCTTATCAGATCACCCACAGTAGTACACAAAGATGTAGAAAAGAAGGAAAACCTGAGATAATCCACAAATTTATTCAATAGTCAATCAATATATCATTCTTCATAAAGAATCCCAACCATATGAAAACCTGAGGGTAGGAAAAATGCGATAGAAATTCTTGCATAAGCTTGTAAAAATGAGAATTAAAGACTATGAAAAGTTGGAGGACATAGAAAATGTCTCAGAAAACTCTTACATATCCCAAAAAAAAAACTAGAAAAGAACCAAAAACAACTTATATACAACCTCCCCTAGCACAAAGGCTTGGGAGTCAATCCAATTCTCATAAATTAGGGTTACAATAGATTTCATAAACAATATAGAAACCCTAAGACTTTCAATTCTTCTCATCAATGCATCATAGAAATATCTGAGTCGATTAGATACAGACTTGAATATCTTTCCCATCATGATAAATGTGACTTTCAAAAGTTAGCTTGACCCATCTATCTGTCTGGAACTTGAGAAATCACACCACCGCCATTGACTCTACAATCAAATTTGAACATTTGAATATTTGAAAATAATGGTCCTTGGTGGAGTGGATGTCTATATCAATGGCCCAGAAAATATGTTGTTTCCTATTTAAAACATGTTTGTCAATTTCTATCTCCATCTTTACTCTATCTTTGAAATCATATCTGATTTAGCCACATGGCACCCTATCAGGCACTTACAACATCAACCAGGCATTGAAAACTTTGTTTGTGAGTGAGTGACAAAGCTTCTTCCTTTTATCTAGTCACTTAATCACAACACTTTTTCTTTTTATGTTAAACCTATGCGAATGAGCGATGATCCTTACTGTTGGAAGTTTTAACCTTCGCGAGTGAGTGACAAAGCCTTTTGTTGATTAGTCACATACTCACAACACCTTTTTGATTTGGTCTTTAACCTATGTGAGTGAGAAAATATATACAAATTCCTTTTCTCATGCACTCACACAACTTTCATCATTAAATGCTAAAAATGAGTGAGTGAGTGATGGAGCACAACTCCATCAGTCCCATACTCGTGAACAATAAGCTTTATGTGAACGGTCCATTGTGAGTGAGCAACAACATCCATTTTCTTTAGTCACACACTCACATAAATTTTCTAACTTGGTCTTTAACCTATGCAAGTGAGCGACTGCATACAAATCCCTTTGCTTGCATGCTCACAATGCTTTTCTTCTTAACTACTAAACTTGAGTGAATGAGCGATGAAGAACAACTCCTTTGGTTGCATACTCGTGATCTTGAAGAATTGAAGTGAAACTTCATAGCAACTGAGCTATGACATTCCATCTTGCAATAGAGACCTTGTCACACACTCACACAACCAAAATGTTAAGTGAATAGCTCAGCAAGTGAGCGATGAGCATAAGATTCCCTTTGATCGCACACTCACAAGCTCAATGGTATAAAGTGAAAATTCATGGTGAGTGAGCGATGAGCTCTTTTTCCATTGATTGCACACTCATGAGCTCAAAAATAACATTAAGAAAATCATCATGACTTCATGACCACATGATAATCCATTCACCCGCTCACTTGCAGAGCTAAATAACTTCATAACAAATACATAGCGATTATGTGACTCCATGGTTGTTTATTATAAATTCAGTACGACTGAACATAAAAGGTGATTGTCATGGAAAAGTTTAAAATATGTGAAGATTAGAAACTTTAAGTGGAAAAAATGTAATGAGGAATTAGAACCACCACTAAAGACCTAGGGTTTGGGGTATTTTCATAAGGTTTCTTTGCATTTAAGGCTAAAAGGTATGAACCTGGGGCAAAACCAGTGGCTTAGAAAAATGCAGAGAACTAGGTAAAGGGCAGGAACAGGTGCAAGAGCATATAAGATGGGCACTACCCTTGTGGGAGCCACATTTTCTCCACTTGTAGCCAAATTTGATAGGATGGGGAAATTTGGATAACATAAACATAAGTGTAAATTGTTGTTAGTCAGCTGAGACTAAATATCTAACTCGGTTAATACTGGAATCCTTCAATGTTTGACCAATATTGTAATGCCTGAGTGAACATGGTTAGAACTAAAAAATCACTTTGGTCTACTTCAATGCCCGAGAGTGCTTGGCATAAAATGACTGTTCTTGGTTTTGGTATAGACATTTGTGTAAACATCAATGATAATACACAATTGAATAATTGTCATCAACACACACATGTGTGAGAAACTTGATATAAGATGGAATTTTAAGGTTTGAGAGGATCAAGGTTTCTCACACATGTGAGGAACATTGGGGAAATCAGTGGGGAACAAAAGTGTAAGAATGTATTTGGAGTGTTTAAGGATGTTGGTTGGCTTCCTTGGGAAGAGTTTCTCACACATGTGCATGAGAAACTTATTAGGCAATAATAGGTTAGGAATCACCTTTTTAAGCATAATTAATCTAGGCTTAACTAGTGGGGTAGGCTTAGTGAGTGAAGTGATGGATGTAGCATAGGGTTTTAGGTTAGTATTAGGATTAATTTAAATTAAATTTAAATTAACCAAGGTTTAGAAGAATAGTAGAATGTGGAGGAAATAAATAAATTAGGAATTTATTTAAAAGGGGTTTTATGAGAGACATGTATTAAATTTAATTTAATAAATTAGAGGGGGGTGTATTTTATTAAAATTTAAATACTATAGAAATGAACCACATTTAAATAAATAGGTAGGTGAATATAACAAATATAATTAATTAACTACAATCAATTATAGTGTTAAGGGGAAATATTAATTAAATAAATTTTGATTAATAAGTGTAAAAGGATGTTTTTAGATGTATACGGATACATTAGAGACAATGGTTTTTCTACTAATCAGATGTTCAACTAACATAGTCTCTATCTCTATTCTGATCTCTAACGAGAAACCATACCATGTGAATTCTGTCAAACTCTCCTTCTTCAAACACTGTCTGAACTACATCAAAATCCACAGAGTTAGACTCTGATAGGGAAACCTCACCCTTTTCCATTTCCTTTTCTTTCTTTTCTTATTTTTATTTTTCACTTTCTTCTTTATCCTCTTCTTATTCTAAAATAGTAACAATTTATTTTCCTTTTTCACTGATTTTCCTTCTATCCAGTTCTGGAAGGGAACCACCAATAAAAACCTCCAATCCACTTTTACCAGAGGAGGAACCTTCCTCAAGATGAACAATACCTACTACACCAGACAAAACCATACCAAAAGAAATATTCATTTGTGAATTTATAAAGAATCCCTTACAAACATCCTCTTTATTCTCCAAAAGCTCTAAATATCTAAAAAAATTTTTTTCCCAAAAGGGACACCCAACTTCCACTAAATTTTATCTCTACCTGGTAGTGATCTCAAAAAGTAAAACACTAAACAAATAACCAAAGATCTAAACCGAAAGGAATAGACTTCTTCTAATGACATCTTGAGACTTTCAAATAGATTGTCTAATAGCACACTACACAAGTAAAATTACATGCTTTCCTTAACCATTTTATGTGCCAAATAAACAACTATAGAAGATGCAGTACCTACACGATTTTGAAAGTAAATTTTATATTTTCTTCCATAGGCAACATACCTCTCCACAAGATTGACAAGGGTGTTAATCAATAGGGAACACTGATCTTTGTCGATTCTAGTCAACTCCTTCACCTCCTTATACTTCAATAACCTTTTCCCTTGAAGAATTCCAAAAATGCACAACCCTTTAATCTCCTTAATTAACTCCTTTTTCACTGCATAAGGTTTATTCAATAACATATTCCCATCCTTGAATTGACTCAACATAAACAAGATAGATTCCTTCTTAATAAACCAAGGAAATTCTCCCCAAATATCCAAACCTAGGGCATGAACTCTCTACAACCCTTCTATAGATAAATCTAATTCAAATTGCCTAATCTTTGCATGATCAAATTCTTCTAATTCCACTCCTTTTAACATTTTTGACATGGTGACACTTGATTCATGAACAACCATTCTTGATTCCATTTTTGCAATTGAAAAATTACTCACAAGCTCTGCAAAATTATCGATTTCTTTCTTCACAATAGTAAAAATGAATTGAAAAATTACCTTTTTATCATTAAGTCCTTTCTCATTGACAAATCATATCACTGACGTAATCAACCATACATCATAAAACTGAAATAAATATAATAATGATTCAATTTCCAAACATACCAGAGACATGACAGATGCAAGTAGTATCATACCTAAGCAAGGGAAGTGACAGATTTAGCATTTTAATACTCCCCTTGAGTCAAACCAGTAGGCTCAGTTACCAGAAGAACTAGTACTGGGATTTGGTACCATAGAATTTACTTCATAATCTTCCTTCTTCTTCCATACCATGAGTGTCTGCTGAAATCCTCCTGAAACTATGATATTATTATTATTCCCAAAGTTTACCAAAACATCAACATATTTTCAAGTATTATCATAATGACCTGTCTAACCACATTTGAAACAATTGACCTTCCTTTGTTCTGTTCTCACTAAATAAACTCTAGATCTACATTTATTAGCCTTGTGATCGAATTGTGACATAAATAGAAATTTCCATGAAAAATATTGTTCATCCCATTTCTCTTAACCAAATTAGATGGTTGACTTCTACATTGAATTTCCTTATGACCAAACTTATGACAACTAAAATACTGAATATTTCATTCATTCCTGATCTTGCATTCAATAGCCTTATGACCAAAATTAATGTACTTATGGAATAATAACCATTAAAAGATAAAAACCTTTGATCATTTGGTTTCCTAATTGAAATACTCCTTATAGATGTTCTTGGATTCCTAGCTTTTCTTGTTACCTCAGACTTTGCTTCTTCCTCAACTTCCTTGTTTTTTCCTTTGTTCTTCAGATTGTAACATTCACCGGTGAAACCTAAACCTTCCTTATCCTTGTGAATTTTCTACAAGGCTAAAAGTTGATCCAAAATAGTGTTTCTTTTACAAACCTTTTATTTAGAGCTAAAATTCTTTAATTCTTGTTCCATTTTCTCATTTTCATCTATCATCTGCTTGATAAATTTCTTTAAATTTTCTTCTATTTTCTTCCATTCCTCTATTTTATATTTCATCTTATCTTTGAGAATTGTTTTAGTGTTTTTGCAATCATCCAATAATTTTTTCAGATTTTCCATATTTTCTTTTCACTCCTTTAATTATAGGCTTACTTCCTTGTGTCTTGCTTTGAATTTCTGGATATGTTCCCTCAACTTTAAGATACATGCATTCACTTAATTTTTTTCTTTCAGCTCCTCATTTCTGATTCAATGCTCTCAATGTCATCCATCATGACATACCAATCCTCATTAGAACAATATTTTTCTTCCATCTATTCAAACTCCAGATCTCCCTCAAGTGGTTAATCTTTATCTACAATCGACCAAGCTTTGATACCAATTGTTGAACATGCTAAATAGATGAGGGGGGGGGGGGGGGAATTNAATTATTTATTCCAAAACTCTTTTTAATAACTTTAATGAATCGGTAAATAATTCAAGAAATCAAAAACTTATAACAGTTATAAATATAAAATCATAAACATCAACACCATGAATACCAGAATATATGTGGAAACACAAGATGGGAAAAACCATGAATAAAGTAATTCTCATGAAAACAACACGAGTTAAAGTGATTTTTACAAGGGCTCACTACTAGTTTGTTCATTGCAGGTAAGAATCACTATCGGTTGGGCTAACTTCCCTATATTTATAGAAAAAGATCTTATAGACAAAATCTACATTCATATAGTTGCATCTGCATATGCATGAAATAGTTCCAATTGAAATCACAGTAGTATCTAAATGCAGAAGATCCACTTATAGATCCAAATCCTCCTTATCTTTTTGCAAAGTTGAACACTTCCTTTTGTCACAAGTCTTATATTTGTATCCACAATAATCTTTGATCTTCTTGTTTCTTCTCACAAAGATCACCACCAATGATGCATAGTCACATTTTCATCATTACCCCCTTCAGAAATATCACACTATCTCCACACCAAATATAAAGTAATTACCACACACACACACACACACACACACACACACACACATATGCATCCGATAACATAAATAAATATATTGGCCTAGCCACAATACATGTCAGCCCAAGTTACAAAAGATATTTCATCATAGTTTAAGATGCTAGCACTAGACCTAAAAAATATATCATTCATATGAAACCTTCACACCACTTTACCATAGGACCCAAAGATGAGCCATACATAATATAAGAACATTTCATACTTTAAAAACCAAAAGGAAAAGATTTTTTGGGTCAATGGAAATTCCACAACCAAGATCATGTCTTGATCAACAAAAAATATGAACCCACCAAATGATAAAACCAGATAGAACCTGTCCAGAAATGGAATATAACTATTAGACCAAAATAATTTAACATACTACATGAATATATAGGTAATAGGGATACCTGAAAGAACTCTAAAACACAACAACCAACTATATACATCAAAAAATTCATACTACTCCGTTCACTGAATATCATAAATGTACAAAGATTATATATTTTAATAACCCAAACAATGATATCCATCATGATAACCCATTACCAAAAATAGACTGAATAGAATGAATCTGATTTATATAATACCAGAGCATAGTCTATCAATAAATATAGATAGAAAAAAACCAACCAATATAGACAAACAACTGGTACAAGGGTTTTGACATCAATGACTATAATGCCAACATCTCCTCAATACTCTCAAAAAATTACACTTTTCAAAAGAAAACTTTTATTGTACGTTTCTTTCACAATTGGAGGAATCTTCTTCGAAGCTTTTACTACAAAAATAATTCTAACACATATGCTATCATGTGGAATCAAAAAATCAAATGAAGATGATAGAGAAATATTATTTGGAGATAGGCACTATTGTTTGCAATTCTCTGCATCAGAAAGTATCCCAAAGAGATGACCTACCCCAACCTCAACAATTTCTTTAACTAATCAGAAAGTTCGAACCAAATCTGCTCCCTATTTTTGAATAGACAATATTTTATCTTGTAAAGAACCAACTCTCATTCTTTTTTTTTCCATCTTTATCTTTTTAAAAGTTAAAATTATTTCTAATAGCATTTAGTTCAAACTCAATGGCTTCAATTTTTTTTCTAAAATCATAAGCAACAATAGGCCACTATAGACAATGCCTATAGATGTCATAAATTAACTTAATACACTATGTTATTTTTGAACAATAAGAAAAAAATAAATGGGAAACAATGAAATTAGATGATTACTTCCTATCCCCATTAATTGCACATTTGAAAGGAAGATGTGTCTACTAGGCTCAAGAGGAGACTCAAGCACTAAATTGGACAATGATCCTTCACTAAATATGAAATTGATGAAAATGATGGGAGAAATGCAATGTAAATGAAAAAATAATCAAGTAGATGAAAAAATGTGATTAAGAAACAAATATGAAATTACAAAGAGCTATAAATGATAGAAAATGAAACCAGATAACATATCTGACCTATACCTAAAATTTGGGAACATAATGGAGAGTAAAAAAATTGAAATGTTTTGTACTTGGGAACAAAACATTTGAAATATTTTGTTCCAAGTGTTTTTGCCTATTTTCTGAGTACTTTCCACAGTATCCGATGTTTCTGGCTTTTTGGTAGCAGCTCTATAAGCTGTTCCTACACATAGAAAAATGGGGGAAAATTTTGTCTAATGGGGTTTTCCTTGGTCAAACCCTTTTTAGGAGTCAACCTTAGAAATGAAATGAAATTGCATAAATGAAAATATGTAAAAGCATAAATATTTGATACACCTACAAAACCCTCATGCAAGGACGTAGAAATCGCTCATACCCATGAAGATGCTTGAATATACTTGAAATCAAGGATTTTACCTTTAAATGTAGAGTAGAAACCAAGTATTCCCTAAAAAATGCATGGATCTATGATTGCAATTGCTAGATTTTCAATGTGTGTGTGTCTATATATATATATATATATATATATATATATATATATATATATATAATCACTTGCAAAGGAGAATGGATGAGAATGGAAGAAGGATTTTTTTTCTTTTCTAATAATTACTCAAATTAGCCATCATGGGAGATAAATTTATTCAATTGGATAATATTTCCTTTGACTTGAATTATCTTTAAGAATTAGAGACTTGGAGAACTTGATCTTGGATGCTTGCGTTCAATTCTTGAATCCAATTGCCCAATTTATCAATTACACTTGAAAAATTGATAGCTTGATTGAAAAAAAGCTTGAAATTGATCATGTATGTCAAAATTATGAGAGGTAATGGTTTATATACTTAATCCTTCATTTCAATATTAAAAAATAAGACAATTTGACCATATGATCAAATTTCCTAATAGAACCCCGACATAGGGCCTTGGGCCAAATTGGCCCAAACAAGCGGGAACAAAATGTTTGAATCCTAGGATTTTGTGCCTCAATAAGGGTGTCAAGAGGAGTGAAAATATGTGAGAGGAAAAAGGATAGGTTTCCAGGATCAAGTTGTCCGAAAGTTTGGATGTGTTGTCATTGATGTCAACATGCCTGTTATGAAGTTTTGCCAGAGGAACATTATGTTCAGAGGTATGGTGAAGGAATGTTAATGAGGATGAGGAATTTCTCACCTCATGGGATGAGGTGGAGGGTTTCTTCTAAGTCCATGTCAATTCACATTTTTTGATATGTTGATTTGAGTAAGTTATAAGATCATAGTTGATGACTAGCTACTTTATTGTCTGCCAATGTATCAGAGTTGAAGAGATTGGCTTCACATAGGTATATAGGTTGAGATCTTTTGTTGTGCAACTAGGAATATATTTAGGACATTGTGATGTGTCTTTAGTTCAAAGGGTTAATTATTATGAAGGTTCGCAAGCTAATTTCAAGTGTTGCAGTGGAAGGTGATAATGTTCTTGGGGTGAGCATAGAATGCTAGAAAATCTGTTAGCTGGGATGGATTTGATTATTTGGTTGAGCTTCATGATGCTTAAGAATGTTATTGGATTATGTGCATAATTATTTATAAATATACATCAATCAAGGTGATGATATTTGGAGGGAATTTAAAGTTGGTGATAATTTTTCAAATGTTCTTGGCTGACTTGACCAGTAAACAATTTTATGGGCGATTGGTAAAAAATTTTGTGGAAGTGTTATGATCTTGAGGTGATTATGAAGGATCTAAGCTATGTTTGGTTGAAATTATTTGATTAGCATCATTGATTTTGGTGGGATATGATGAAAATTTAAAGATAGGTCTTTTCTGACTTGTTCATGATATAAAGACTGGTGAATAATGTGATGACATGTAACTGATAAAATGGTTCACTATATTAAGTTGAAGATGATGCAGGAAATTAAATCAATTAATGGTTTGTATTGTCATTGGTGTCAACTTGATATCATCTATATGGTCATACACATAATTCCAAAGACTTCAGAGAATCAATGGAATAGAGATTATGCTTTCAACAATGCATAAAAGTCAAGTATTCACTAAGTGACAGAATACACCAGTGGAGTGCACACCATCGGTAAAGATAGAGATAAAAGTCACAGTGATACCCAACGAGCAGAAGATAGTATTGCCTGACAAAGTAAAATCAAAGGATGACCGACGAGATAAAAATAGTGTTTCCCGATGAACAAGATCCAATGATGCCCAACGGATGGAGATCCTGAAGCTAACTGAAGCAACATCGATGAAACTGGTAGTTGTCATCGGCGACGAACTGCAGAATTGACCGACAAAATAGAGAGATTAGAAAATGACAAAATTTCTAGCTGGCAGAGCTAAAGGATAGACTTAACTACTTGTTTTATTTTTTTTATTCGACCACAGTTAAGTGAGTGATTTTTACAGTTGGCAAGAAGATAACTACAAGATAAATCAGGAGTTAAAGCCATAAATCAATTTGGATGGATTGTTTGTACGCCAAGAATCAAGAATCAAGAACCAAGAATTAAGGAATATCATGTCTATTTAAGAGACAAGCATTTTTCATTCTTTGTGTGGTCTATAATCAATCAGATACACAGGGGAGTGAACTAATAGAAGATGTTGAAGAGAAACTGATGAAGGATTAACTTCATGCAGTCCTGATCAATCAAGCTGAGGGAGAGCTAAAGAATTCTGCAGACACCGACGGATAGAAAATCATAGCATCACAGAGCAGAAAGAGTTAAGTACAATAGAATTGTATTGATAAATTGATCATAAAGATATTGTAAGTAAATAGATCTAAAAATCTACAATTCAGTTGCATTAGAAACAGGTCATTTTGTTTTAGTTTAACCATTGAAGCATTAAGTCTCTTAACAGAGCAGGACTTAACAGTCTTTTGTAATTGAGATATATCCTAACAGATTACCAGTAGGTTGACTCATGATACTAGCACCGGTCTTACCTAAAGCCTATTGATAGTCTAAGAAGGAGGCTGATTCAAGGATGGTAGTAAGATTTGTATAAAACCTACTGACAGTCATGAGACTAATTCAAGGATGGTAGCGTAGATGCCAGATACTAAGTGACAACCTATGTATTAAAAATCCTCTAACAAGGTCACACTTAACAGTGTTTTTGTAACCTTTAACAGGGTTGGCTCCTAACAGGGCTCACTTCAAAAGAGTGAAAATTTGGGGTACCGATCCTAGTGGTTTTTCCCTTAACAGGGTTTCCACGTTAAAATCCTTGTGTTATGTGTGTATGGTTTATTACTTTATTGTTTTACATTATACATATGCATTTATGGATTAAATGGACACTCTCTATATTTACTGAGTATCAGTAAATACAGTTTACTGCTTATCAGTTATCAAGGAGAATAAGGACAGACAAGGTAAACCGACAGACAGTTATTTGTTTCAAGTATTTCAAGGCATGCATCTTGTTGGGACTTAATAATTTGAGAAGTATTGATTGGTGGATTAAAGTTTAAATTGGATAAATTTCTGAGGCCGCTGATTTACCCCCCCTCTCAATTATTACTAACATAAGGGAAAAGTGTGTGGTTGTGCAAGAGAAGGATTGATCATCGACACCAGGGATTAATTGAGAAGAAGTTGTGAAGATCTAATGAAGGTTTAATTTCTCATATAAATGAGTTAGAGATGATTGCAATATGGATCTAATTTTATTTCAATGTAACTAACTAAGGTATAAGTAGATGCTACTATATAGTTCAAAAATTCATCAGATTTTAGTCTTATTCGTGTTTGTATGACAGTGAGTCTTCCTTAAGGTTGAATCCCAAGGCTAATTTAGTAGTGAGATCTATTCAGTGTGTTTAAATGCATGTGCATTCCTCATATGTAATAAGCTTATACTATTGCAAATGAGTTGAGTAACTGAGAGGGGAGGGGTGATACAGTTACTATAAAAAAAATCGAAGTCCCTTAGATGTCTTAATAAAACTTATCACTGTTACTCGGTTAACATAGATATTCTGTTGTTACTCGGTTAACAAAGAAAACTTAAGATAATAATGATATTTATCCTTTAGTGATTAAGTGCATAAACATAAAGCATAAAGTAAATAACATGTACATAGATGACACCAAAATTTAACATGGAAACCCAATTTAGAAAAACCACCAATTGCAACTAGTTACTATTTTTCACTCTTTTGAAGTGAGCCCTGTTAGGATCCAACCTTGTTAAAGGTTACAAAAACACACTGTAAGGTGTGACCCTATTCAAGGATTTAATCACCATGTAAGGAGTGTCCTTGTTAGAGGTCTTCAAACACTTCAATGTAGAAATCTCACCTTGTGAGAGGATTTACAAAAGACTGTTAGGTCTACTCTGTAAAGAGATTTGGATCGCTACTAAAATTGTTAGAGAGTAATAATGGATTGACCTATTTGACAAGGCAATTGTCTTTGCTGATACAGATCTCTACTCTAGATTTAAACTAGATCCTTATTGATCAAATATTCTATTGCATCTCTATCTAGATGTTCTGTCCTTAATCAAAATCCCATCTGATTCTGCCTTCACTTTTCATATCTTAATTCATACACTTGCTCACATTCAATACAAACTCGACCTTGTATATATATGATGAGCCTCGTCAAGTTGGCCTGAATAACCTTCCTAATAAACAATAAAAATTAAGTATGTCAGCTGCATATAACCAATTAAACATAAAGTGTAAACTAGATTTAGTTGACTGACACTAAATATTTAACTCAGTTAACACTATAATCCTTCAATGCCCAACTATTACTGTAATGCCCGAGTGAACTCGGTTAGAACTAAAAATCACTTTGGTCTTCTTTAATGCTCGAGAGAGCTTGGAATACACCGACTGTGCTTGGTTTAGGTATAGAAATTTGTGTAACATCACTATATTTGTGTATACATCAATGAAAATACACAATTGAATAATTTTCATCAACATATACTTCTAACAAGGTATTATTATTATTGTGGGTTCAATCCCCATTGTGGCTTTCATGCTAATTTGGGTTTCCATGATAAATATTCTAGTTTTATGTGTTGTGGATGTTTTTTTATTTGTTATTATAATCTCACATCATTATAAATCATATATAAGGGTTGCATTCTTAAGGGTTTCAAGGTTTAAGGGTTTTAAAGTGTTTAAGTTTTTGGGTGGAGCTGATTCAACCCCCTCCCCCCATCTCAATTTCTTGCTGCTTTCTTTCCTACAAAAGCATAACAAACACTTTGACCTCAAAATAACCAAAATAGGGTCTAATAGGTCTTGATAGAACATATAATTATGGGTGATATTTTCTTAGGATGGTACATTTAGCACCCACTTTAGTGTGAGTATGAGATAAACTCATGCTCATGGTAAAGTAAATCAATACATAAGAAAAATCTTTTCAAGGTCAAGGAGACAGAAACATCAAGCCCCCAAGTTAATTAAGTCCTCATCAAATCCAAAACCATAGTAAGAGAGGCATTTCTCAGAAGAGAGAAAAGAAAAAGAGAAGCATGACCTCTAGGCTAGAAAGGTATTTTCTTACTATGGATCATGTTGTTGGTTGTATTTCCTATTTTTGCTAGTTCTCCCGATTCCTTGTCCTGCTCTGAGTTCTGTTGTGCTTAATTCAGCTATCTCTTGCTCATAATTGCCTTACCCATGTCATTTTTTCAGGTCTTCAAGTCTAAACCCTGCTAAAATTGCAAAAACCCTGAAAACCCTAGTTATCCAAGTGTTAAATGATGAATTTCAAACCCTAGGTCATGTCTTATGTTTCAGTGTTACCTTTTTCATTCACTTAAGGCATATGTTATAAGTTAGGTCACCTTGTCACGTTATCCCGAGCGAATATTACATTTGATTTCCCGACTTTGCTTTTTCCTTGTGTCGCGTAGTCTCATTCAGAATCAAAATATTCCTTCAGTGTTACGAGACTCAATGATTTCTTTCAGTCAGGTAGTCGCAAGATATCATGTTATAAGCTTTGTAAAAAATGGGACCCACCGTCAGTCGGGTGATCGTAGGAGATTACAACAGTTATGAAAAGTGTTTTTAGACTTCGCGATTACTTCATGTCGCATTATCGCCAGATCAAGCCAAAGCCAACAGTTAAGTTTTGTTTTAGTCGCATGGTCTCAGAATAGAATGGCGGTTAAGAGATTTTAGCTCAGACTACGTGACTAACCATTTGAAGTTTGCAGTGATGTTTAGTTGGGATGTCGCCAGGACAAGATAAATGCTTCATTTTTTTGTTATGCAACAAGAAGACCAATAATTGGGCGACATCTGTCATAAGGCAAGTGGGTGATCGCATGACCGCCAGAAGGAAGTAGTGGATTCAGTGACTTTAAGACTAAGTGCTTTTCCCTTCTATTGCATAGTTTCGAAATAAATTAAGGGTATGTAAGGAACATCTGGCGATTAAGCAACTACCGTCAAATGAAAGAATTAGAAGATCCAACGATGGTCACGATGTCTGGAAAGAAAAGTGCCCCAAGAGAAAATTCCTCCTAACTTGGCGATAGGGGTCTATCGCAAAGTCGTCAGAAGTGAAATAAGGCACTTATAACCTGTTAAGGTAAAGTTGAATATATCTCCCGACTGGGCGACTAGGCATTGTCGCGTGGTCTTAAAATAGAAAGTAAGCATATGGCGACAAAGAGACAACCGTAAAGGTTAGCGGTAACGGCTGGTCGCCAGGTCTCAGAAAGAAAGATGAGTTAAGGTTAACTGTGCGCGACTTTGATTTCAGTTATGTCACGTGATCGCCGGATGGTCACTGGGGTCAGCAAGGTTAAGAAAACACATTGTCGCTAAGTCTGGAGATACAACCATGGTTAATAACAAAGGCCCAAAACAAAGAGACTTAATGCAGTCGCAAGTTGCCTGATTACAAGATCTAAAAAATGGTGGCAGTTTCTTGATGTGACACTATGAATCGCTCGGCAACCAATCACAGGCCCGTATTATAGACAATAAATCAGAAGGTGACATGTCATCTCTCTTAAACGTTTTATGATTGTTCCGAGGATTCATATTTGAAAATTTGATTTCCTGTCAACTTCAGCAACTACGGCTAGGTTTTTCAAAGTTCACGACATGGCAAATTAATGGCAGAATTGATGTTTCTAAATTATGAGTTGTGTACTCTGAATGACAGCTATAAGGAATTGATATGTGCATTCATTCTCATTCACCGTGCTTTCAAGTTTTCAGAGCCAAGTTGCTAATTTTTAGAAGAGTGATATTTTGTGCAGTTTGCAGTGTATCCAGAAGTGATCAGAAAATTCTAAGATTGCAGAAGATTGTGCTCAGAGCAGTCAACTGATATTGGAGATTAGATTTGTTTCAATATCGGTTAGAGAAAAAAGAGATTCAGCATGTTGTAAGGATGAGCAGAGCTGTGAGTGTCGCTTCAACAAGTGGAGGCAGTGGAGAGGAACATAAAGGAAAACCAAGTTACTCAGATGAGTTTCTCCAGCTTCCGCCAGGTTCAACACAGAATAAGAAGGCCGATGCTAGTGTCCTCCTGGACGAGTACAAAAACATCCAAGATGCTGTGACCCCGGGCACAATAGGTTACTCTCTTTTCACATAATTTTATAAAAACTCTGATAAGCCCATCCCAATTTCAAACCCTTGGACATGTGGTCTGGCTAGGTTACTTGTTCCTGATGTTTTCTTAGATGTAGACCTATTTTTTGACCTAGAAAATCACTATGATGCCCTCACAAAGACCATCAAAAGGGATGATGGCATCGCCTTGCTAATTTTGAATAGAAACTCATTCATGCAAGCCTTTGGCTTATTTAGTACCATTTCTACAAAAATTGACATGATGAGGCAGGAAAAGAGATACAGTTCTAAGCTTGGTATTGCAAAAGGCTTGCTGCAGAAGCATATGTTGAAAGAACTAAAAAATTACTTAGGTCCTATGGTTGAGCCCTATCCATATTATTACAAGAAACTACACTTCTACATCAAGTATAATGCTTATGCCCTATGTAGAGTGCTAGAATTGATGGAGATGCAGAGAGAATCAGTTCTGGCATCTTGATGATGGTTTTGGATCTGCAAGAGGTGCATTCAAGAACCAATCATGATTACATTTAGCATATAATAGATGAAATGCATGAGGGTTTTGTTGCAACATAGAAGAGATTAAACAACCCTAAGGAGAAGGAGCCCAAATTATTGCATTATTTAGTTCTAATGCACCTTCTCTTATACTTCAATTTTGTAATCATGAATGTTCATGACTTATCCCCTCAGAGATTCTATCAAGCACAACCAAATCCTATCCAGTTCTGGGTTAGGGTTTGGAATTATACTTCTAGGGATTGTGATTACTGTGCCTTCCAAAATTGGATTGTATATCCAATTGTACAAAGTTTAGGGACAAGCAGGACTAGAGTCCAATTGAAGATCATCCAATTGCTTAGGCCCAGCCATTATAAAGAGAATTGGTCTGGAAACCACAACTGGGGTGATTTCTTCTTGGAGGAGAATTTCACCATAATCAAAGTATATGGGTGTATTCATCCACCTCATATATTACCTTATCATGTGCCTGTGCAAGTAGCTTCTATGGAATTCATTTGGCAGTTGATGCTGATAGACAATGAGCACTTTGCACCTCATAAAAAGGGGACTATAACCCCTAGGCAAGTCAAGATTGCAAATTTTACAATTGGTAAGAATGCCATAGATGAAGTGGGTCAATGATTGGAGAAGTACAGAATGGGGGCAGCCCCTTATAGGTATATTGACCCAGAAGGCTTCATGGCAGGGGTTAGGAAGTTGTATACTCCTACTATCCCTAATACCAATGTGCATTGTGAATGGATAGAAGAAGATTCCACAAGAAATCTCTTGGATGAAGATGACATTCACATGAGAAGACTGAGAATTCAGGAGCTGCTGAAGTTGCAGACACAAATAAGAAGAAATGGATTGTCATTTTGGGGTTTTTACCCTGATCTCTCCTATTTTGATAGGATTAAGGCCATGATTGACAACTACTATTTGGTAGTAGAACAATTGGATACAGTCTTGGATAACAAAGGTGCTCAGTCACCTGAGCATTCAGAATTAGAGGAGGAGAGTGGTGATGATAGTGATTATGCACGTCCTTCCGTGCTTCCTCCACCACAACAAGCCTCAGAGAAAGGAATGGATGAGATCCCACAGTTGCAGGGATCAGAACAACATGTTATAGATCTCACAGTTGCGACTCAACCAGATGATATAGAGGAGCCTACTGCAAAGAGGCAAAAGTTGGAATTAAGTCAGCCTTTAGTAGAAGGGCTAAGTAAGAAAAAAGATAAGGCTAAAGCCTTAGTACCAGGCACCAGGTTATATGATCATAACCTGAGAAGAGAAATCAAGGAAGGAAAGAAACAAAGGCCTGACCTAGAAGATGAGGTTGAGATACCAATCAGAGCCTATGTAGATGAAAGATTGCTTAACCAGCAAAAATTCCTAGATGATAACAACTTTGTGAAGATAGAGGAATTTAAGGATTTCCTTAGGTGGCACAAAACAGAGCATATAAAGTCCCAATTAACTGTGGATGGAAAAGAAACCATTACAAATGAAGCTCTGGTGGCCCTACAAAATTATGATCCTGAAAGTGAGGACATCTCTCCTGAAGATGCCAGGAAGATGGTGCTAGGAAGTGGGATTTTATTGGCTGAAGGATGGGATTTGGCTTCTGCATTCATTATAGATTAAATTAGGAAGCAGCCTAACCTTAAAATGGTTAGTGAAGTCCAGGTGGGAGAAATGATCAAGGGATTTGTGTATAACCCAAAGTCTCAGGCCTTTGCCATGTGGAGTTTGAGCCCTAAGGACCAGAAGCCCCAATTAGTGAACAAACAGGAGAATATGGTGGGGAATCATATGGTGTGGTTAGTACAAAACACAGGGGACCTAGAAATTTCCCAAATTATGACACACTGGGCTCAGTTGAATGAGGATAAGACAAAGCAATTGTCTGAAAGGTATATCGCTCTGTTAGAAGAAACAAGTGCACTGTCTAAAGATAGAGACATGTGCCATATACAATTATACCAGAGGGATCAGATGATAAAGACATTGTCAAAGGAATTGGAGGCAAAGCCTGAGGTAGTGTATGTGCCTGCCCAACCACCACCTATGCAAATTGAAGACAAGCCTAAGTCAGAAGAGGCTGTAGAACAAAAGGTGGATGAAGAAAAAGGAAATGCAATAGCTTTGAAGGCATTAAAAGGCATATTACAACATAGGATTGAGATCCTCAAATAAAAAGCTGATGTTGTAATAAATACATATAATAAGTTGCCTATATTGCATACTGAGGTAATGAGGTACCTCATAATTCTAAACCCTTACTTCACAAAGTGGTCTTCCAGGGCAAGTTTATTTGAGAAGTTGTCATCTTTGCAGTCCATAAGGGCAGATTTTCCTCCAATAGTCACAGAGGTGGAAGATGAGATCAAAAGGGTAAACATTGCTCTGTCATTCTTCAAGGGAAAATTGAACCAGATAGAGGCTAAATTAAGTCTCTTTTTAGCTGATTTCAATAGGTTTATTCCTGCCTTAAAAGGGGATGATGACTAGGTAAAAGCTATAGATACCTGGAGAAGTGAGTTTGACACCAAGATGCCTAGTGAAGAGGCTTTTCTTTTGGGAACTGAGGTTGATTTAGAGGGATTTAATTTAATATTGGATGAGGCCTTTAAGGCTGAAATAGATATCAACAAGTTCCTACTTGATGTCAAGAACATCACTAATGTAAGATGGGACAGGCAAAAGGTACATGTACAGAGTACTTAGGACTTCAATTGGCCAACAGACGATGAAGTAAAGGCATGGGAAGTCATGACAACACCGAAGAAAAAGAAGCCTATGGTAGAGGAAGAAATTTTGGACGATGAGTGAGGTAAGCACTTGGCGCTGCACTGTTCATAGACATGATGGACAGTTATTTCAAAAGGAGATGTAGGTGAGCAGGCGAGAAAAACTATCTGGACTCAACATAACTACACCAGCTACCATCTACAAATCAGATTGCAGTCGCTAGATCAGGAGAAGAACAAGAAACATCTGATTATACCTTTTTCACTCTGTCTTTTCACCGCTTCTTCTCTCTCTTTCTTTTTTCTCTCTTGTATCTTTAGGGTTAGGGTTTTGAGACCATTCGAAGCTTGTTGCATCCTGAGGGATTCCAAGATGGTCTAAAATCTATATATAGCGTGTGAGTTGTAATAGTGAAGGGTCTTTGATGTTGGAACATTTTTTGAAGAAGAGATAATATACTACAGAATTCAGATCTTCTGGTTTCTGTCTATCTTTTGAAGCTGTGTAATCTTTCATGTATGAAAAGCTGGATCTTATAAATAATATACGATGCAATTTTACTCTCCTCCTTTGCTGTCTCTTTTTCTTTGTATGTGCTCTTCTATGTTAAGTTTACCAGGTATTCTGAAACATTCTGGTTATAAGGTAACCATTTGATTATTTGCAAGTTTCTTTAAAGGAAAGAATTAAATTTTGTAAGTGATTTCAGAGAGCATACTGCTTTGTTTAAAGATTTGATACAATAGATTTGAGGTGACAGGATAATTTGTAAGGCAATTTATCTGAGTTGCATGTGAGCTGTAAGGAAGTTTACTGTGTTTTATTTCTATGATATCTTAGCTTATATTTGACTCTATAGCCCAAAGGATAGGCACTGGTTCAGAAAACAGTCTAATAATCTATCTGTGTCTAAGTTGTTCCAATATATAAAAACCAAATCAATTAAAATACTTTGTTACTAAGAACAAACAAACTGAACTTGTTAAGGACCTCTATCAGCAAGATACTGTCCATTTTATTGATTCCTTGAAGAGTGAATCCATTAGGTTGTCCCTCCTATAAAGAAAAGGAAGAAGGATGAGAATCCTTGTATCACTGATTGTTGTTATGCTTATAACTATAGTTTGTATGGTTATATCTTGCATCTGGTTATGCTTGGTTATTTGCAAGATAATTCATAAGTTGGTTCAATAAAGATACATAACAAATCAGTTTCCACATCAACAAATACCATGTAAACAACAATCTTAAGAGGTAAAACCTGCCTGATTATTTGTGGAGCTCAAAAATGAAGGACCTTATCCAGTCCTTAGCAATTAGGCTTTTCTTGTCTCTGAATCAATATTAGGAGGCATAGTGTTCAAGTAGTTATTTCAAGCACTGTGATTCATACAAGAAAAATCCCTAACAAAGAGGCGACTCTGCTGGGGAATAAAAGATTAAAAGATTAGTTTTTAAGTATTTACAAATTCCAGTTGTTGTTGTCATACTAACCCTAGTTATTCATTCATCCCAATTTATTGGGTGGCGACTCTAAAAGGAAAATCTCTGAGATTAGTGCAAAATAATGTCTTACAGAATGAATACTAGGTCAAAAACAAGAATTGACCTTGAGAGGGTATTGAATGAAGGAATCCCATCAATCTCAAGAGTTGGAGCCTCTTGGAGAAAAAAAAAAAACCAGGTTGATATGGATGAGACTCCTTTAAAAGGTGAAGAAACAAATATCAGAAATGATAGAAATGTTGTTCAGCATTCTCATGATGGAAATACTTCAGACTATGAGGAGGTTGCTGAAAGAGTATTGGATACTCCCATAGTTACTTCTACTTCAAATGAAAGAGAAGAAATTACTACACCCAGTTCAAACTCAGAAGATGACCCTTCTGATATGTTGGACAATGAAGAGAAGTTTATTTTAAAGCAGCTTTCTTTAGTTCAACAAATGGAAAAGGAAAGAGAAATAAGAAAGAAAAGAAGTGATCATAAGGATCTTGATAATAATAGGAAAAGACTTTCTAAACACCAAACTACAAAAGAAACAGAGAAGTCTCAGAAAAACAAAGAAATACTGGTCACTCAAAAAGATTCTACTTTACAAATAGATTAGGGTAAAAAGAAGATGGGTGAACATAGAGATCAAGACCCTAAATTTCAAAAGCCTATGGCTGAACAAATTTCCAAATTAGAGATTGATTTGGAAAAATTGAGAATTGAAAAAGAAACCATGGAAAAAATGTTAGAAAAAGCCCAAATGGAAGCTGCTAGAATTGAAATGAAGAAAAAGATTGATTTTTTACAGTCTTCAAAGTATTCTTTTTCTAGACCAGAGAATAATACATCTTCTAGAGGAAAAGCTACTATGGCTAAAGAAGATGATACTTTTCAAAGGAAGCCATTACATAATGAGAGGTACAAACAGTTTGATTTTGTTGGTATCCCTGGATACCCTAATGCTTTTCCTAAAGATGTTGGTGATATAGGAGAAAAGCTCCTGAAGTTTGCTGGTAATATTGTTATTTCCTGTGAAGCACACTTAAGAAAATACATTGACTTTTTTGATGATTTGAATATCACCCATGAAGATGTATTAATGAAATTTTTTGTTTAGTCCCTTGTTGAAGATGCAAGAGAATGGTTTAGGAGCCTTGCTAATGGCTCTGTTGTTTCTATGGATGAATTGATTGAGTTATTTAAGGATCAATATGGAGATAAAACAAATAAAGGTTTTTTATTGAATGAGTTAAATAATATCAAGAAAAATTATAATGAAGAGGTTACAGAATTTAACATAAGATTTCAAAGGGTTATGTATAAATTGTTTCAAAAGATAAAGCTAGATGAAGAAATTTGTCTAGCAACTTATTCAAATGCTTATGATTCCAAAATGGGATATGCTCTAAGAGATAAGAACCCTAGGACTCTTACTGATGCTTACAAGATAGCAGTCAATATTGAAATGAACGGAAGAGTGTCTGGTAAGTTGAATAGGAGAGATGATCCCAGGTTTAGTAAGAGCAATCTGAAAGAACCAGAGTATAAGGAATATAGAGCTCCTCAAAACAATAAGCCTCTTTATAACAATAATTACAACCCTCAGAATAGGATGCAAAATACCCATATGGAACTCAGTTCAAGGATGGAAAGCCTGTTGGTGCACCCAAGAAAGAAAGAACAGATAATAAGACTCCAAACCCTCTTCATAGAAATTCAGTCCATTTTTGTAATGAGGAGACTTGGTGTGAAGCTTGTGATGCTCCTCATAATCCTAATTTTTGTGTCATTTCCCTGGATCTAAAATCAAATGAAGAGTAGGAAAATGATGAAGGGGAACAGTGTGATCACAGTATGACTAATACTTACTCATGCCATGATACCGATTCAAACAGTGAAGAGGAAAATCATGATTCATATGTTTCACAGACAAAGGTTGAGAATCACCATCAACAGGTCTTATCTGATAGTGAAGTGGATGAAAATGAAGATGATATTAGATGCTATGCTCAAAATAGCCAAGAAGTTCCACTCATCAGGAAAGCTTCAGATGAAGAAAAGGCTAGAATCACTGCTGAGTTAGTGAACAAAGCTAGAAGCAATTACCATCTAAGAAAAAGGGTGGTAGCTGGAACTAGTGGCCAGCCCTCAAGTGTTTTCATAAAGGACAATAAACCTGGCCCTCAGTATGTTCAGAAGAAAGAAGAACCTAGTGAAAATGTTAAAAAACATAAAGTCAAGGTTATCACAAAAGTAGTAGAACCAAATGTTATACAAGATGAGAAGGATCAAGAAAAAATTGTTCCTGTGCAAAAAATAGAAAATAAAAGGTTGAAAGAACCATTTCAAAAGAAACACAATGAAGATAATGATGATATCATTGATAAGTCAAAACATTCAGATGTTTGTTATACTCTGGTTGACATGGGTCAATGTTTATCTCAGGTGACAGTTAAGGTCCCGTTTCTGAAAATGATGAGGATCAAAGAACATAAAGAAAAGGTGATATCATTATTAAACAATGTACCTGAAATCAAAGTCCAAGACCCAGTGGATGTATCTGAGATACCACCTATCAATGGAAATAAGGATGAGATGTTAACATCTGAGATTCCTCAAATTTTCTTAAATGCTACTTCTTCTCCAAAGGTGGTGGACCCATTCTTTCTCTCATTGATAATCAATGATAAGATGCTCAAGAATTGTATGATTGATTCAGGAGCTTCAAATACAGTTATGCCTGTTGAGATCATGAAGGCAATGGGCTTACAAGTTGACACACCTCATGGCAGGTGTAGAGCTATGGATTCCAGAGAAGTCCCTTTAATTGGTACTATTGAGGCCATGCCCTATAGATTGGCACTTTCCCCTGATGTAGTGATGACAATGAATGTTCTTGTGGTTGATATACCACCTCATTATGGCATGTTATTATCAAGAAAATGGAGTGCCTCAATGGGAGGAAGTATCCAAAATGATTTGTCATTTGCTACTTTCAATATTGCTGGAGAGAATGTCAGTGTTACAAGAGAAAGCAGAACTCCCCATATGATAGAAAAGTATGAGGATACTCATATTAACTATTGCATTGACATTGACATGGAGAATTTCAGAATGCAAAAGGAAGAACTTTGTTGCCAAGATCAAGGAGTTGATTCTTTGAGAAAAGAATTAATTTTACAAGAAGATGGGATATGGAAAATGTATTTTGATGGTGCTTTCTCTAAAGAAGGATCTGGAGCAGGAGTATTATTGATATCCCCATCAGGTACAACTTTTAAGTACTCATTTCTGTTAGCTTTTCAGTGTACTAATAATACTGCAGAGTATGAGGCCTTATTTTTAGGA
>MU223964.1:1671318-1681922 GCA_018584345.1 Thuja plicata | reverse complement strand
GGCAGGAAAAGAGATACAGTTCTAAGCCTGGTATTGCAAAAGGCTTGTTGCAGAAGCATATGTTGAAAGAAATAAAAAATTACTTAGGTCCTATGGTTGAGCCCTATCCATATTATTACAAGGACCTACACTTCTACATCAAGTATAATGCTTATGCCCTATGTAGAGTGCTAGGGATTGACGGAGATGCAGAGAGAATCAGTTCTGGCATCTTGATGATGGTTTTGGATCTGCAAGAGGTGCATTCAAGCACCAGTTATGATTACATTCAGCATATAATAGATGAAATGCATGAGGGTTTTGTTGCAACGTAGAAGAGATTAAAGAACCCTAAGGAGAAGGAGCCCAAATTCTTGCATTATTCAGTTCTAATGCACCTTCTCTTATACTTCAATTTTGTAATCATGAATGTTCATGACTTATCCCCTCAGAGATTCTATCAAGCACAACCAAATCCTATCCAGTTCTGGGTTAGGGTTTGGAATTATACTTCTAGAGATTGTGATTACTGTGCCTTCCAGAATTGGATTGTATATCCAATTGTACAAAGTTTAGGGACAAGCAGGACTAGAGTCCCATTGAAGATCATCCAATTGCTTAGGCCCTGCCATTATAAAGAGAATTGGTCTAGAAACCACAACTGGGGTGATTTCTTCTTGGAGGAGAATTTCACCATAATCAGAGTATATAGGTGTATTCATCAACCTCATATATTACCTTATCATGTGTCTGTGCGAGTAGTTGCTATGGAACTCATTTGGTAGTTGATGCTGACAGAAAATGAGCATTTTGCACCTCATAAAAAGGGGACTATAATTCCTAGGTAGTTCAAGATTGCAAATTTTACAATTGGTAAGATTGCCATAGATGAAGTGGCTCAATGGTTGGAGAAGTACAGAATGGGGGCAGCCCCTTATAGGTATATTGACCCAGAAGGCTTCATGGCAGGGGTTAGGAAGTTGTATACTCCTACTATCCCTAATACCAATGTGTATTGTGAATGAATAGATGAAGATGACATTCACATGAGAAGACTGAGAATTCAGGAGCTGCTGAAGTTGCAGACACAAATAAGAAGAAATAGATTGTCATTTGGGGGTTTTTACCCTGATCTCTCCTATTTTGATAGGATTAAGGCCATGATTGACAACTACTATGTGGTAGTAGAAAAATTGGATACAGTCTTGGATAAGAAAGGTGCTCAGTCACCTGAGCATTCAAAATCAGAGGAGAAGAGTGGTGATGATAGTGATTATACACATCCTTCTGTCCTTCCTCCACCACAACAAGCCTTAGAGAAAGGAATGGCTGAGATCCCACAGTTGCAGGGAGCAAAACAACATGTTATAGATCTCATAGTTTCCACTCAGCCAGATGATATAGAGGAGCTTGCTGCAAAGAGGCAAAAGTTGGAATTAGGTTAGCCTTCAGTAGAAGGGCAAAGTAAGAAAAAAGATAAGGCTAAAGCCTTAGTACCAGGCACCAGGTTATATGATCATAACCTGAGAAAAGAAATCAGGGAAGGCAAGAAACAAAGGCCTGACCTAGAAGATGAGGTTGAGATACCACTCAGAGCCTGTGTAGATGAAAGATTGCTTAACCAGCAAAAATTCCTGGATGATGACAACTTTGTGAAGACAGAGGAATTTAAGGATTTCCTTAGGTGGCACAAAATAGAGAAAATAAAGTCCCAATTAACTGTGGATGGAAAAGAAACCATTACAAATGAAGCTCTGGTGGCCCTACAAAATTATGATCCTGAAAGTGAAGACATCTCTCCTGAAGATGCCAGGAAGATGGTGCTAGGAAGTGAGATTTTATTGGCTGAAGGATGGGATTTGACTTCTGCATTCATTATAGATCAAATTAGGAAGCAGCCTGACCTTAAAATGGTTAGTGAAGTCCAGGTGGGAGAAATGATCAAGGGATTTGGGTATAACCCAAAGTCTCAGGCCTTTGCCATGTGGAGTTTGAGCCCTAAGGACCAGAAGCCCCAATTAGTGAACATATAGGAGAATATGGTGGGGAATCAGATGGTGTGGTCAGTAAAAAACACAGGGGACCTAGAAATTTCCCAAATTATGACACACTGGGCTCAGTTGAATGAGGATAAGACAAAGCAATTGTCTGAAAGGTATACCACTCTGTTAGAAGAAATAAGTGCACTGTCTAAAGACAGAGACATGTGCCATATACAATTATACCAGAGGGATCAGAGGAATTGGAGGCAAAGCCAGAGGTAGTTTATGTGCCTGCCCAACCACCACCTATGCAAATTGAAGAAAATCCTAAGTCAGAAGAGGCTGTAGAACAAAAGGTGGATGAAGAAAAAGGAAATGCAATAGCTTTGAAGACATTAAAAGGCATATTACAACATAGGATTGAGATCCTCAAAGACAAATCTGATGTTGTAATCAATACATATAATAAGTTGCCTATATTGCATACTGAGGTAATGAGGTACCTCATAATTCTAAACCCTTACTTCACAAAGTGGTCTGCCAGGGCAAGTTTATTTGAGAAGTTGTCATCTTTGCAGTCCATAAGGGCAGATTTTCCTCTAATAGTCATAGAGGTGGAAGATGAGATCAAAAGGGTAAACATTGCTCTCTCATTCTTCAAGGGAAAATTGAACTAGATAGAGGCTAAATTGAGTCTCTTTTTAGCTGATTTCAATAGGTTTATTCCTGCCTTAAAAGGGGACGATGACCAGGTAAAAGCTATAGATACCTGGAGAAGTGAGTTTGACACTAAGATGCCTAGTGAAGAGGCTTTTCTTTTGGGAACTGAGGTTGATATAGAGGGATTTAATTTAATATTGGATGAGGCCTTTAAGGCTGAAATAGATATCAACAAGTTCCTACTTGATGTCAAGAACATCACTGATGTAAGATGGGACAAGCAAAAGGTACAGGTACAGAGTACTCAGGACTTCAATTGGCCAACAGATGATGAAGTAAAGGCATGGGAAGTCATGACAACACTGAAGAAAAAGAAGCCTATGGTAGAGGAAGAAATTTTTTGACGATGAGTGAGGTAAGAACTTGGCGCTGCACTGTTCATAGACATGATGGACAGTTATTTCAAAAGGAGATGTAGGTGAGTTGGTGAGAACAACTATCCGGACTCAGCATAACTACACCAGCTACCATCTACAATTCAGATTGCAGTCGCTAGATCGGGAGAAGAACAAGAGACATCTGATTATACCTTTTTGACTCTGTCTTTTCACCGCTTCTTCTCTCTCTTTCTTTTGTGTCTCTTGTATCTTTAGGGTTAGGGTTTTGAGACCATCCAAAGCTTATTGCATCCTTAGGGATTCCAAGATGGTCTAAAATCTATATATAGCATGTGATTTGTAATACTGAAGGGTCTTTGATGTTGGAACATTTTTTGAAGAAGAGATTATATACTACAGAATTTAGATCTTCTGGTTTCTGTCTATCTTTTGAAGCTGTGTAATCTTTCATGTATGAAAAGATGGATCTTATAAATAATATACGGTGCAATTTTACTCTCCTCCTTTCGCTGTCTCTTTTTCTTTGTATGTGATCTTCTATGTTAAGTTTACCAGGTATTCTGAAACATTCTGGTTATAAGGTAACCATTTGATTATTTGCAAGTTTCTTTCAAGGAAAGAATTAAATTTTGTAAGTGATTTCAGAGAGCATACTGCTTTGTTTAAAGATTTGATACAATAGATTTGAGGTGACAGGATAACTTGTAAGGCAATTTATCTGAGTTGCATGTGAGCTGTAAGGTAGTTTACTGTGTTTTATTTCTATGATATCTTAGCTTATATTTGACTCTATAGCCCAAAGGATAGGCACTGGTTCAGAAAATAGTCTGATAATCTATCTGTGTCTAAGTTGTTCCAATATATAAAAACCAAACCAATTAAAATAATTTGTTACTAAGAACAAACAAACTGAACTTGTTAAGGACCTCTGTCAGTAGGATACTGTCCATTTTATTGATTCCTTGAAGAGTGAATCCATTAGGTTGTCTCTCCTATAAAGAAAAGGAAGAAGGATGAGAATCCTTGTATCACTGATTGTTGTTATGCTTATAACTATGGTTTGTATGGTTATATCTTGCATCTGGTTATGCTTGGTTATTTGCAAGATAATTCACAAGTTGGTTCAATAAAGATACATAACAAATCAGTGTCCACATCAACAAATACCGTGTAAACAACAATCTTAAGAGGTAATACCAGCCTGAGTATTTGTGGAGCTCAAAAACAAAGAAGGACCTTATCCAGTCCTTAGCAATTAGGATTTTCTTGTCTCTGAATCAGTATTAGGAGGCATAGTGTTCAAGTAGTTATTTCAAGCACTGTGATTCATACAAGAAAAACCCCTAACACATGCAAAGAGAAAGCACTATAAAATATGACATTGATAGTTTAGAAAGCTGCATTATGCTAGTCAACCTATCAAAGAGGATCAATCCTTAAGGAAAGCATTATATCCATTAAGGGATCCAAAAGAGTGATCAGACATAAGGAAAACATTGTCTCCAAAGAGATCAAAGAAGAAAGATCATTCCTTAAGGAAATCATTATTACTATTAAGGGATCTAGAAAAGGAGGATCAGTCCTTAAGGAAAGCATTGTCTCCATTAAGGGATGCAGTGAAAATATGAACACAAGGAAATAATTGTTTCCTTATCCATCCGCAAGAGGTTGCATTGAATCATTGTGTGTGTATGTAAAATATGAAACAAGGAATAGAGTGTATTCGCCCATCTTAAAGAAATTGTAAATGCCTTAATGAGAGCAATGACTTTAACATGGAATACATGCACGTAAAAGAAATGTTTCCACTATGAAATGCCCCTAATAAAGGGAAAACCAAGGGAAATGGAATACATGGAAAAGGGACACAAAGGGATCTACTATCTCAGGAAAAAACATGATCACCTAGATGATATTGTCATAATTCCCTAGAGCTAGTAGAACTAGAAGAAGAGCATGTAAGAGTCACCAAGAAGAGTCTTTTTGGTTTGACATCACGAAGACCAAAAAGAATAGGTAGTTATGATTTTGCATCATCCCCAATTAGAAAATACAAAGGAACATTTACAAATAGTGGCATATGTATGACATAACATGTAAAAACATATCGAAGAAATGCAATACAAATAGAGGAATGCCATGGAAGATCGATTCCTTTATCATCTTGTTCCAAAAGATAAACAAAGGCCATCTAAAGAAGTGAAAAAAAACATATAACAAGAAGAACATCACGGGGGAAGTACATTATAATAGGAGAACACAAATAATTTTTCGTACAAGAGGATCTAGTCAAGCATATTGCCTACCCCCCATCTCGGTCTATAGTGTTTAGGGAAGGTGGGAAATGTGCAAGAGGAGAAACATCAAGCATGATAGATGGAACAATAGCCAATTCCAAACAAGGACCTTGCTATGAAGATAGGTCAATTTGTTCATCACTAGAACTAATAGATAGTTGTTTTGCAAATCTAGCTGGTAAATGATGATCAACATCAATAATCTTATATATCATCAGAATCACTAGCATGAATATCATCATTAGTTGCATTAGGAACATCAAAAACATCATCATCAAGAATATCTTCTTCATCTAGATTAATCATAATAGAATCAAAGATACAAAAAAATATTATGTTTGTTCAATTTCATCTTTTTCAAATTAACTTACTCCTTTGGGTATGCATAGGCTGGATGAAAGAAATCAAAGAATCAGTAGGTGTCTTGGGAGAAGAAATATTTTGGGAAGCATTCTAATGGGATCTAGCATGATGCTTACGATCAAAAACATGGGAAAAATGGTTTCATTTGGTTTTTCTTGAAATTTAGTTTGGTTTAGGATCAATTATTATCAAACCCTTTTCTCCTTTAGGAGGGATAATGAGATGAACCATAGTAGGTTGAGAGATAACATTGGATGAATGTTTATAAGACATAGGAGGTGCAAAAGAATAATATATAGGAGGTGTAGGTGGTGTAGGTAGAATTCTAGGTACAAGGTAAGGAGATGGAACATCCTTAGGATTGCTAAGTGTTGATAAGACTTTGTGACAGTCTTGCCAATAGGGTAAGAGTTGTCACTGAATACTAGAGTACCAGCCAACTTTTTCTAATGAGTTTTATCAAAGAGCAAGATCTCCTAGTGTCAAAGCACCTGGTAGTCAGGTCATGATAGTGTGGGTATTATTCAATTGGACAAGTGACTATTTTATGATAAGGGGCCTTCTATTTTTCAACTCATCAAATATCGGGGACTCAAAATGAGTAAGTCTTCTGCAAGTAGTAGTTAGTTTTGACAAATAAAATGCAAAGGATAGATCAGAGTTAGAGGGAACATCTATCTACAGTCATATTGTAAAATTTCAAACATCGACAATGCTCAAGAAGAAGAACCAACAATTATACTAAATGCAAGTAAGATCATCAACCAACACATACATTAGTAGTGAAAGAAAATAATTTCATTTAACTATAGAAGAACCAGAGTAGAGGAAATAAGGAAGATTACAGCATGAAAGATATTCGTTAAATCAAGAATCAAAGATGACATGAAGTGAAACACTAAGAGAAGTCTTTATTCCTTCATTAAATTTAAGAGCCAACATCAATGGTTGGCACATCCATGGATCCAAGAGCATTAATCTACTGAAATAAAAATAGCAACTAAAATAAAAGCCGAGAGTGCAAAAATTACTATGCACAAAAAAAAATCAATTTTTACGACCCTTACAATGGCGTTGGAATTCTTACTTATAGACAAGGCTCACTATCTATGGGGATTGAAAACCTATAAAACCTACATATTTACATTGAATATAATATAGACAGTACAATATTTATTTTCATATTGGTATTGTACCCACATACATAAGTGCTTCCCTTGGTTGTATGTTGTAGGGAATGCTACATCTAATTCCATGAGGAGTCTTGCTTAGTTTCCAGGACAATTCAAGGGAAAGGATGTAGACTTTCACCAGGGTGTCTCTCTTGTTTTTAGTGTTGGTTCTCTAGAGTAGGGTTGCGGCAAAAGATTCAAAAGTAATGAGATAAGTCTGAATAGAAACCTTTGTAGAGGGGATAAAAAGACTTGTACATTGTTTTAGATTCCTTTGGAACTAGTGGTTGAAGATTGCCAACAACTCATTAGGTTCCTTCTTGATGGAAATAAGCTGGTTGTGGGATCAAGCTAGGTACATGTGAACTCAAAATGCTGCCAAGAAGGCATCTTCCATGTCTTTCCAACTATCGATATAATTGATGGGTAGGTTCAAATACTAGTTCAACTCACTTTCTCCAAGGGGTAGCGGGAACATCCTACAGACTACATCTTCATATTGAATACAATGCCTATTTGTTACGCTAGTTTTATTTTTCTTTCACCAATGTTATTTCTATTTGTTTCTCCTCTTTGTTATGAAGTTCCACTTTTTGAACTCTGTTTTGAACTTTATTTCAAACTTTTAAAATTTCTAATTCCCATGTTCAAATTTGGTTTGCACGTCTAGCTTTGTCGTGGCTTCATTTCGGCTAGATTTTCTTTAGGTGGTTTTCCTATATTTGAACTTTCAAAGTTCAAATTCAAAAGTTCAAATTATACATGTGCAAGCGGAAGATGAGTCATTTTTATCAATTTAAGAAGCCGCTGTGTCTTTGGTCAAGTCTATCTTTTTCAATTTGAAATTTAAATTGAACTTTCAATTGAAATTTCAAAGTTCAAATTAAAAAGTTCAAATCTAAATATTTTCATTTCAGATCAATGGAGGATTTCACAATAAATAAAGGTAATGACGGTACAGATAGAGAATAAGCTAGAGCATTAAAAAATTTAATCAACCCTACCTTTTTTTGGGAGAGTTAATCATTATTTTGTAAACTCAAAGTGTGTGAAATGATAGTTAATTAATGATATGTCACAATAATGTCACTTTGAGATTTAGTTCACGTAGATGAAATGAAATTTTATGCATACCACAAATCCAGCTAGATCTTTTGCCTTTATAAATGAAGGTTATATTTCTTTTTTCTGATTTAGTCTTGATTTCCTTCATCATCACGGAGCCAAAGAGATGAAGGAGGTAATTTCAAGGTTGCAACACTAATGTTTTCATGAATTCTGGTGATTCATCAAACTTTGAACTTCTAGCTTAAGCAATCTATTGAAGAATAGCAAGTTTTCAAGTTTCTTCTCGATTTCCTCATCTTCTTGTTCTAGAATTTTAATTGTTAAATAAGATAAAGTATAACAGGTCTTTGTTGCCTAAGTTGAAGTCCTCATCTAGTCTAGTTAGTGCTCTTCCAGAGTTAGAAGACACCGCCTTTCTCAATGTGACTGTTGAGGAAACTCTTGGAAGATTGAGAAATCCTCAGAAAGGTTCTATAGGAAAGAAAACTAGACAGAGTGGTTTGATTGAAGCCACCACTTTTCCAACTGTAACCTGATTCCTAGAGCTGTTTATCGAATGTATGAATCTCTATGATAGAAATGAGAAGTGCATTCGCACTAATTTTGGTGAAGTTTTAGTAAGAATTGATAGGGAAATGGTAATGTCTGCCATGAGAATTCCAGATAAGGAAGAATATGAAGAATGGAATATTGGTACAGCTTATTCATTCTTCAAAGAGAAGAAGAAACAACATAGAAATGTAATTGCAAAGGCTTGGTTGCTAGATAATAAGAGAGGTGGCTCCCATCTTCCAAAACCCCTTACTCATGAGCATCTTATCCTTGAGATAAAAGATTTGGTTATTCTGTTAAACAAGGTTAAGGTAAATCAACATAGTTTTCACTAGGAAGACTGGATGTTCTTTTATATACAAGTAATAACAAAGGACAGAAATTCTTAGACTGGGGTGAGATCATTGCTGAGAAGTTACATGAAGGGTTAGCCAACTTCATTGGTATGAGATGTTTCTACATGTCTTCTTTTCATTTTTATATTCTAGCCAGTTCCAGACAATCACCATGGTTATTTCATGAACCCTTTGTTAGCTCTTTTTCTTGTATGAATCAATTAAAACAACAATAAGTGCTTGACCCTCTATTCCCAATGCAGGTTCATACATGAATAAGGCTAATTAACAAGGATGAAACTCCTTCTACACTTTGGGCTCCACATACCCAGGTAGGTGTACTTGATTACAAACTCACTGAATGACAGAGAATCTCATAATGGATTAAGGATTTATAATCCTTCTTCTTTTTATGCCACTTTGGTCTAGGAAGGCTAACCTATTGATTCACTCTTCAAGGAGTCACTAAGATGAATTATATCCTCTAAATACAATAAAATACACATATATGCTCTTAAATATAAGAAAATAAGGATTTTAATATTTGAGTTGATGATAATAACCACTTGTTAGCATCTTGAACAATGCCTAATCATGGGTGATAGAGTGATAACAGAGCATACACATATTAAGATAATTAATAGAAACACAAATGAATCCTAGATAGAGTGCCTTACAAACTATCCTCTCACTCCTACACCAATGTATCAAATCCTTGCATGAATCCTAATCCTCTGCAATCATCTGTAAGATTTAAACTCTCCTTCAAAGTAACTCACAAACAAGAACATGACTATCTTATAATCAGTACACTCAAAATGCCTTACAAATCGAACATACAAGAATTAATGGTAAATGCAAGAAGACATCATTGATATGAAAATGGAGATTCCATTGTAATTTTATTAATATGAACTCAATAATAGTACATTTTGAAGACTCAAAACCAATAGTCAGACCAATGTAGTAATCTTCCTTGTAGTTTTATTTTTACCATCTTCATTACAATATTACAACCTGATACTTATAGGTAGCCACAGTCATCTTAGAATCCTTTTGGAAAATAAGGATGCAACAAGCTATGGATGACTGGGCTAAAGGACAAAATATAGTTTCAAGAAGAGATAAAATTTTTGGTTGATGAGATAACAAAATTCGCTATGAGCCATGTGATCATTTGTCATGTGATCACCTGAATGCATGAAGTTGCTCTGAAGTAGTCAAGTTTTTTCCATCTAGATTTTGTTCTCTTGTTAGTGTAGAGGCCCCAATATCTGATTTATTCTATTATTTTAACCTCCTTGGTGCTAGTTGTCCCCTTTACATTTGTCATCTCACGTTATTGGGGTGACTATTCCATACTTGCTAACCCATGTAGTGAACACTTCATCAGTTGGCAACTTGAAGCTGAGAACTTCATCTTTTTGGCTGCTGAACTCTTCCCAGTCACTACTAGCCTTCTCAACTTCTACCTCCCATGACTCAAAGAATGCCTTGGATTTATTCAAAATATCTATGGTAAGCACAAACCATCCATTATTTGCCAATTCAACAATGCTTTTTGTTCTACTAGTCAATGTTTCATTTAACTGTCTCAGCCATAGAGCTTCACTCTTTATGTTCCTATCTTCCTTGAACATATTGGGATACATATCATATATATCCCTGCAGAATTCTTCTCTCAAGACTGTGACTCTCTTTATGACCATGCTCTTCTTGATGTCTAAATTAATCATCAATTTTAGACACTTATGGGTGCTCGTTAGGGTGATATCAATATTATTGTGTTCTTTTGAAA
>MU223964.1:1661133-1671156 GCA_018584345.1 Thuja plicata | reverse complement strand
CTTTTGAGATTTGAAAATATCTGATCTGTGTGCTTTTTCTTCACCAATTCTTTAGCTTCTTTGTAGGCCTAGGAATCTTCTAAGTCCCTCTTACCCTCTTCTTCTAATCTTGTCCTTTCATTGATTAACATGTTCTTCTCTGCTTCCAATTCTGCTCTCTTGGAATCAATAGCTTTCTGAGTAGTACTTAGAGGTGCAGGGGATGGGGGAGATGTTATAAATGGACTTGAGGAGGAAGGCTGATATGGGTCCTAAGAAATTAGTCTTTGGGGCACCAGTTGGGTCTTCTTCTTACCTTCCAGCTCTGCTATTTTGTTATCCTTAATCATGGATTTCACTTTCTTTTTCGTTGTAAGCTTTGAACACAAACTCATATCTTTCATTCAGACTAGCATACGCTTCCTTTTCCTTTTCTGACACTTCCACACTCAGATTAGCAACCTGTACAACAAGGTTAGCTACTTCAGTTCCTGAGGTATCTGCAACCCTTTTCACAATTAGGCCGCTTGTGTCTTGAGTCTCATCATCTTCTTTAATTCTTCTCTTGTCCTTTTTCTTTAGTGACTAGATCGCCAATGCTACATGATCCTCAATAAATTGAGCACCAATTGATGTTCCAGCAGGGCTTATGGGTTTACCTTGTTTCCTTATAGCATCAAAAACCACTACATCAGCTAAATCCCATTGTGGAAATATAAGGACTCCTTGCCTTTTGATCATTTGTCTACCCACCTTAGGAGTAATCTTATCAAATTTCATTATCAATTCTTGTTTGACTATTTTCTCTATGTCCTCCTTGGCAACATTGGGTTGATCTTCTATCATTTTTTAGCACTTGTAATTGTATTCACCAATATGGCATCTCCATAGAAACTGAATAAAATCCCTAGTTTTGATGAAATTATCATCAGACAAGAATTCATCACTAGCTTGTTTAGTCACAGGATCTAATTCCATGCCAGTGAATTCTACCACTATGAAGTTAGATGATGTATGTTTAGGCTCTTCTAGAATCCCTTCTTGCAATTATTGAGTAGTAACGACTACTTCACCAACATTTCTCATCTTGAGCAATTGCTCAGCAATGGTCTGGTCATCATATTGCATAGGGGATTGAGAAGGAGAATATAATTCACCTCCTTGTTCTTTTATCTCCACCCTTTGCCTCTTCAGAGAGGGTACTTCTTGAACTTCAGTATCCATTGGCCTCTTTCCCTTATGTTTAATGGGCTGATGAACTTTGGGAGCAACAGTGGTATATCCTCTTCTTTTGTATACTAGATAGTACCCAGGTGGAACTATTCTGCTCTGTGGAAATCTATTCATAATAGAAAGAGCCTTTTCTGGGTCACTCTCAATTTCTCTCATCCTTTTCTCTTTTAGGGTTTGCATTATTTCCTCAAAAAGATTCATTAGTGAATCAATTTTATAAGACCATGGGAAAAAATCATTTAGAGGATCATAGGTCTTGTCAAAATTTTGGACAAAGTCCAAGGATTTCTTATATGCCATCCATTTTTCCTTCCTGACTTCTTGAACCTCTAGTTCAAAAATGTTCCTGATAATATCCTCTAGATAGTAGAATTGATTCTTTAGCATTATATAATTGGTCCTCTTTCTAAACATGCCCATGATAAAATCTTCATTGTTTGCACACCTGGCTATGGAAGTGGATAAATGATAGGGTTCAAAGTATTTGCCAAACTGTGTCCACCCTCCTTTTGTTATGATAAAGTGATGGGCTCTAGTGAGGGTAGGGAAGATATTTCCCTTCATCTTTCTGGTCAAATCTTTCTCCTACAGCCCACCTAATTGTCTTATGATTTCTGCTATCCCAATTTTGAGCGGGACTTTGTAGGGTAACACATAAGGAACACCTCTAAAACCATAAACCCTAATCATTGTGGAAAAAGGGTACAATATCAAATCTCCCCAGTTGTGAGAAATTTTCAACTTAGGGGCATACTCCATAGGCCTTACAAGCATCATTACTTCATTATGAACTCTTGCATTTTGGTTTCTTAATAATGACTTAAGTCTGGTTGCAAAAACTTTGTCAAAATATACATAACTTGCATTCTTCCTATCCCAGGACAAATCTGCACTCCACATCTGAATAGGCAATTCTTCATCATCTTGGAATCTCTCCAATTCAATTTCTTCTTGAAAGAAATCTGCCTTGTTAAATAATAACATATGCATCATGAGGGAATACCAACCCATTAGCTTTTGTATATTACCATCTTGGATTCCTGAAAAACCATCATGCATCTCTTGAGAAATATAGGATGCATAATCAAACACTACTGACAAATGGGGATGCAGAATTTGAACTACCATCAACATTATATGGACTGGCATGGCCATCTCTTCATTTATCCCCAAAACATTGCACAGGGAACTATACATTTTCCTAGCCTTGTCAATGAAAAGATCCACTTTGAAAGGTTTGGGGGTTCCTGGTCCTATTACAACCAAATCTCCTATTTTGCTAGCATACCCCTTCACTACTTCACCTCTGTAATAATCCCTTTGGTTATTGTATATTTCTTTGAAATATTCGAGGTCAATATCATCCATATTCAAGGAAGTGTCAGTCAGCTTGAAAATTATTCTAATTTCATCTGCTGATACAGTCATTATTATATTTCCCCGGGTGTCTCTAACAACCCTCGACACCTTATCATATGTGTTTTCTATTAGAATGAGAAAATTAGTGTCCATGAATACACTAGGTGCTATTAACTTTCCAACATCTAGTTTCCAAATATTATAGTCCGGGTTGGGGGCCTTTCTTTGACTATAAGCTACTCTAAACAGAGTAAGGGCATCTACACTAGTAATAGCATCTCTTTCCCACCTTCCTCAATCATATAACCCTTCCCTAATTCTGAAGCAGGGATGTTGTGGCACTGCCTTCTTAGCTTGTGTGGCATCCCCTGAGGACAATGGTAACTGCTGCAATAAATCTTCCCTAACGTTTCATTTCTAGTAATCGACCTGTCCCAAAATTTCAACTCTAGGGGCCATTCTAAGCGTTTTCTATCAAAACTAGAACTAGATTCTGAAACAAGAGCTCTAAAACCTTCTCTAAACTGCAAACTATATCTCAATTTGAATGGTAGTGAATCAGTGAGCTTACCCGTTCTGCACAGAAGTCATGTGAAGCTGGTTTTCTTCACAATTCCGTCTTTGCTCAAATGGTTTTGGTGAATGATTTAGACTGTAGTCAGCTTAATCAATTTAAGGCCTCAATAAAATTATTCTTTCAAATTGAATTCAACTAGAGTTATCACACATTCTGTATGTAATTCACTAGCTTCAATTTCACGGCTTAACGACTCTCTGCAACTTGTTTTATCAACTTTGAATTTGAGCCATCGATTCTGGGCTTCATCCTTCACATCTGACTGCTATCTTACTTTCCCAAAAACAATTTTTGACTAAAGACATGTGTTGCTTCTACTTATTGACTTATATGTTAGATGTCAAGCATCTTGGAGATAAGCAGATAAGCGAGCCATTAGATATGAAACAACTAAACTGATCTTTAAACCTTCGCCAGCTTTGAATGCCTGGGCCCACCAACTGCCAGGTGTAATCACCGCTTATTCACTTATTAATTAGATGTTGAGAATATTGGATATAAGTGAATAAGCTGACCATCAGATCTTTCTGAGTTTTAACACCTTTCATACTCGTCTGCAATTGGACCCACATACTTCCCTGGACAGGTGTCATCACCTCTTATTCGCTTATATGTTAGATGTCGTGCACTTTTCCTTTAAGCAAATAAGTGGTCTGTTCGATCTTTTCAAACTTGTGCACTATTTAATAGAATGCCTTTTCAACAGTTCGACCCCACTAAGGACATGTGTCACCTCCACTTATTCGCTTATATGTTAGATTTTGAGCATCTTGGAAGTAAGCGAATAAGCGCACCATCCGATCTTTTCTGAGTTGCTCGATACATAAGGTGATGATGTAAAAGGGACCTACATAGTGGGACTTAGGAATTATTAAAGAGGTTAGGATGTTACAATATTTTGGTAAAAGGCAACCCATTCAACACAGACACATGACTTAATATGACTTAAGTGACCAAAAAAGTAACACAAAAATAGAGCCGGCCGAGGCACTTAGAGTTTTTAGTCACTTTTGACCATTTTCAATTAGGTTGAGGGTTTGAGCACACTTTCCAAAGGCATAAAAACAATTTGAATACCAATTTCAAAGCCCTTGACACTACTAATGACAGGAGACCTTATGAAAATTACAAGGCACATTCTGGACAAGAAATAGCACCAACAGTGGCTCTCTCTAAGGATGTTTAAACACCAGGTTATAACAAGAACCATAGATCTCTGGGGAAGCAGACCACAACATAGAATAAAAGAAAAGTGGAAGCAAACACACAATAGAAGGGAAACACACCTATACATATATTACAGACTACTGTGCATGGAAAGTAGAAGTTAATTAAAGAAATTTTTCAAGAATTGTCCATGCACTGGTTCCTGTTCTTCATCATCTAGATTCTTGAGGAAGTAAGAATCTTTCCCAAATATCCTAGATATAACATAAGGCCCAATCCACAATGATTCAAATTTCTTGTGCTTGCCTTTCTCTTCAGCCTTAATATTCCACTGCAATACAAAATCACTAGGCATAAACTTTCTCACATCTGCTCTTCTGTCAAAAAGGTATTTCATTCTTTGTTGTAGTTTGATAATTTCTCTCTGGCTTTCTCTCCTTATCTCATCCAATTCCACCAACTGAACCATCCTTTCTTCCATAGGTTCAGATATTTCTATTCCTTCATCTTGGATAAACTCGTAAATTGGGACCAAATTGTTAACAAGCATTCTTGATTGAACACCATAAACCAATTCAAAAGGAGACCTTCCAGTGGCCTTCTTGATAGTAATCCTATTAGCCCATAGGGCAAGTTTAAATTTAATATGCCAGGATCTCTTATTTCCCTCCAAGGTCTTTTTCAAAATTTGTAAAATTCTTTTATTGCTGGATTCTGCTTGACCATTAGCTTGAGGGTGGTATGGGGACAAATAGGACATGACAATTCCCATATCAAAGAAAAAGTCAGTGAATTATTCTGACCTAAAGCACATGGCATTATCCATTATCAATTTAAGGGGAACACCAAATCTGGTAATTATATTATCCATCAAAAAGTCAATAACTACAGTACTTGTTGCCTTTTTGGTTGGGATTGCTTCTACCCACTTTGTGAAATAATCAGTTGCTAGCAAAATCCAGCCATGGCCTCTACTTGAATTTTCTTTAAATTCCCCTATAAAATCCATTCCCCACATAGAAAAGGGAGCCTCTACTACCACTGAGTTTAATAACAATGCCCCTGAATATTTCAACTTGCTTGAAAATCTCTGGCATGGCTCACATTTCCTAATAAAAGTGTGAGCATCTTGGAAAACATAAGGCCAATAGTATCCAGCCCTCAAGATCTTGTGGGCTATTGTTCTAGTAGAATAATGCTCTCCACACATTCCAGCATGCATCTCTCTTAATACCTTTTCTGATTGACCTTTGTCAAGGCACACTAACAGGATCCCATCTCTATTTTTCCAGAACAAATCACCTTGCAAAAAAACATACTTTTGTGATTGTAGCTTCAAACTCCTCCTTTGGTTATCATTTAAGTTGTCTGGATATTTACCATTTTTCAGGAAATAAACAATATTGGAATACTAGGGTTGCATCTCAATACTTGTCAAGCAATTATCTTTAGTACCCACATTGTTTATTTGGGCCAAATCCAAATTTTCCTTTGTCATCAATTTAGCCAACCCTAATCCCCTCACTAACTTAGTGATATGGATTTCTATATCAAACTCTTGAAATTTGTTTATTCATTTACATCTCTTTCCTATCACTTCATTTTGAACAAAGATGTCCTTGACAGTGGCATGAGTGACATAGGATTTTATTTTTGCACACACCAAATAAGGCTTGAAAGCCTTGACTGCCTTCACCAGAGCATAAACTTGTTTCTACATCATCTGATAATTTAATTTAGCTGATTGTAATGATTTACTTAAAAATACAATGGGGTGCTCAAATCCTTCATTATCCTTTTGCAATAAGACTGCTACAATAGTGTGAAATGAGGCAAAAGTAAACAGAGAAAATGGCTTAGTGTAATTCGGGGATACAAGGACTGTGCTTCTTGAATAGCTTGTTTTATCTTTTCAAAGGTTGACTGAGCTTCTTGAACCCATTCAAACTTCACATTTTTCTTTAGCAATTTGACAATAGGCTTAACCAGTTTTGCAAAATTGACAATAAATCTCCTAACAAAGTTAATCTGCCCTAGAAATGATTGTGTACCTTTCAAGTTCTTGAGAGCAAGTAACTTTTGGATGGCTTCAACCCTTTCAAGATCTATCCTTACCCCTTATTTTGACACTATGTGTTCCAAAATTTTCCCTTCAGTAACAGCAAAGTGACACTTTTTTGGGTTTAGAGAGACCCCCTGCTCTAGTTCTTTTATCATGACCTTTTCCAAATGATTGCAATGATCCTCTACTCTTTTTGAGAAAGCTGTTAGATCATCTTGGTATACCATAATCAAAACATCTATGAGGTCCTTGAAGGCTACATCCATGGCTCTTTGAAAAGTGGCTCTAGCATTTTTTAACCCAAATGGCATATGAACATATACATAGGTTCCCCAAGGGGTAGTAAATGTTGTTTTAAATTGTTTAGATTCTTTAACTAGCACCTGATTGTATCCTGAAAATCCATCCATCATAGATAACAGATCACATCCAGTGACTTTGCGCAGCATAGCCTCCATGTTGGGTAATCCATAATTATCTTTCAATGAGGCTACATTTAAATTTCTGAAATCAACACACAACCTTATCTCCCCATTTTTTCTTTCTTACAGGGACTAAGTTAGAAACCCAAGATGAATGTCTAATAGGTTTGATTATGCCTGCATCCCTTAACTTCATTAGTTCTGTCTGCATCTTGGTAGCTAGTAATGGATTGATTGGTCTTTGCTTTTGTCTAAATGGTTTAGTACCTTCTTTTAAAGGGACATCATGTTGGAATAGATCTTCTTTGTAGGCTTTTAAATAATCATAGGACCAAGAAAAAATGTGTTTGTACCTTTTTAGCAACTTTATTAAATTTTGTCTCACATTGGTGTCCAATTTTTTGCCAATATAAACCAATTGGGGAGATGTTTCAGATCCCAAATCGATTTCCTCTAAGTCTTCCATTCTGGCATTGGACTTCTGAGTCATATAGTTGTCATTTATGCTGAACATGCCTTCCAATTCAACTAACACCTTGGGAATGTGATTAGTATTAAATTGGATGACTTCCTAATCAAAAATATACTCCTTGTCATCCACAATTGACACTAGAGACTCACAATCAAACTTTTGACCTTCATATTGGCCCATACATTGGATAAACCTGAGGATATCATCATTATCCTCAAAAACTTGCCAATTGTGAATATTATCAAGAACTGCTAGCCTACTTTTTGTTTCAATTACAGATATGCCAGTAAGAGTAACATCATCATATTTTAAGGCAACACTTGCCAAGAAGTCTACCATTATATTATTTGATCTTTCAACCCATAAAATATTGAAAGCATCAAAGAATTCTAACCTATCATAGACAACATACTTATACAACTTTAATCTGTCATCTTTAGCAGCATAGTGTCCCCTAATCTGAGATATAATTAGCTGGGAATCTCCATGGACTTTTAAACATTTAATACCATGTTTGATGGCAATATCCATTCCCAAAATTAAAGCCTCATATTCGGTAGTATTGTTTGTACATTGAAAAGTCAACATGAATGAATATTTGAAAGTGATACCTGATGGAGATATCAACAAGACTCCTGCTCCAGATCCTTCTTTTGAACATCCTCCATCAAAGTACATTTGCCAGAGCCCAGTTTGTTGCAACAACAATTCATCCACAATTGGGTCAGTGTTCTTTAGTTGTGGATTGACTTCTTCAACCATAAAATTTTCCATATCAACATTCACACTACAATTTAATTGATCAGGTAAGACCACCTCAACCCTAACAGATGACCGGGGTTCTCTGTACAATTTGACCTCATTCCCATTCACAGGGATAGTTGCATACAATAAATCTAACTGCATCTTTCCTCCTACTACTGTTTCCCACTACCTTGATAGAAGCATACCATAATATGGTTTAGTATCCACTACCACTATGTCCATCCTATAAGTTTCTTCAGGGAAGGCAACAATTTTCACTTCAATATCCTTCAATGTCCCTATCACAAGAACTTCTCTATTATCCATGGCATAGCAACTTCCAGCAAGTGTAGTAACCCAGAGCCCTAATTATTTCATCACATGATAAATCATTACATTTTCTGCTGCTCCAGAATCAATCATGTAATTTTTTACCATAAAATTGTTTACCATTAAGGTAACATAGAATGGATCAATATACAATGGTTCTTGGGTTATTATATTTCCAATACAAATGTCAAAAAATTCCTTGCTCTTTCCTTTTCCTTTCACTAGTGGGCAATCCTCTTTAGCATTATTTATTGTCACAGGTATATCCTCATGATTAAGGATAGATATATCATTTATTCCTTTTAATAATGCTAGAGCAACTTCCTTATGCTCTTTTATTTTCAGCATTTCCATAAGTGGGAATGAGACTTTCATTTGTGTCAAAGCATGTTTCATGTCAAAATGAGGCAATTCAAGGGGTATATCATTTACTTTCTTCATTTTCTTGAGTTTCTCATTTGGTACTAATTCTTCCTTTGATACCCCCTCCCCAATATGATTATGAGAAGATCCTTCTTGTTTTCAATATTCGTCTTTGTCATTTTTCTTAGAATTAAGATCCTCATTTACTTGGGGTGAGTCTTTTCTAAAATAAATAGGGGTAGACTTTCCTTGGACCGGTTGTACTATCCTATTTCTTAAGTTGTAGGCATTTCTAGCTTGATTAATTTTTGCAACAGTTAAAGATCTTTTCTCTTCATCAGTAGGAGTCCTAAAATGAGATTGTGAACCATCATCATCCACAGTGTTTATAGTTGCTTGTGAAACATATTCATCCTAATCATTTTGATATGTTGAACTTTGTAACTGATTTTTGAAACAATGATTATCCTCCAAATATGAATCATCAGAAGACGGGGCAATATCAGGGAGCCATGGATAAGGTTTCTTTACTATGAACATATTGATAGTAGGGCCTTCCTACTCTCCTTCTTCTATTTGGTCAAATAAAGCCTGAGCTAATACACATTGATAGGGAGAGTGAGGCATATTAAAAGCATCAAACCAAGGATTATTCTCAACATAGTTGGCATTGTTTCTTTTCAGGGTATCTAGAGTTTCTTTTACTTTTGGGTTATCTTTCCCCTCAGGGATAGGTTTGCCATTATTCCAATTGGTTTTGTATGGATAATCTCTCAGGTTGGGCTGTCTATCAAATCTTTGATTAATATACTTATTATCTCAATACCCTCCTCTATCATTTTTATCCATCTTGTTAGCAAGGTCTTTTACTGCACTCACCAATTTATCCACTGTATCACCTTCTTTGACATTTTTACTGGCTAATCCCTTTTCTTTCCAAAGTTTATTATCTTCTCTCTTCCCCAATTTCCATGATGCTCTCCTATTACTTTCAATATCAATTGCCATCTTATAAGAATCCCTTAAATTAGTTGGGTTTTTATCTCTAAGAAGATAAGACATTTTTCCATCAGCAACATTTATGTAAGTGGTAAGGCATACTTCCTCATCTAACCTCAAAACTTGGAACAATTTTTTCATGGCCTTTTAGAATCTACTATTAAAATCAGCCATTTTTCATTTGGGAAATTCTTGATGTTATTAAACTCATTCAACATATATCCAAAATTAACATGCTCTCTATACTGTTCCCTAAAGGATTTTACAAACTCATCCCAAGAGGTAATACTGTCATTAGGTAAGTTTCTAAACCAAT
>MU223964.1:1622587-1658543 GCA_018584345.1 Thuja plicata | reverse complement strand
GAAAGTAACTCACAAACAAGAACATGACTATCTTATAATCAGTACACTCAAAATGCCTTACAAATTGAACATACAAGAATTAATGGTAAATGCAAGAAGACATCATTGACATGAAAATGGAGATTCCGTTGTAATTTTATTAATATGAACTCAATAACAGTACATTTTGAAGACTCAAAACCAATAGTCAGACCAATGTAGTAATCTGCCTTGTAGTCTTATTTTTACCATCTTCATTACAATATTACAAATTTATACGTATAGGTAGCCACAGTCATCTTGGAATCCTTTTGGAAAATAAGGATGCAACAAGCTACAGATGAATAGGCTAAAGGACAAAATATAGTTTCAAGAACAGACAAAATTTCTGGTTGATGAGATAAAAAAATTTGCTATGAGCCATGTGATATTTGTCGTGTGATCACCTGAATGCGTGAAGTTGCTCCGAAGTAGTTAGGTTTTTTCCATCTAGATTTTTTTCTCTTGTTAGTGTAGAGGCCCCAATATCTGATTTATTCTATTAGCTTAACCTCCTTGGTGCTATCTGTCCCCTTTATGTTTTTCATCTCATGTTACTCGGGTGACTATTCCATACTTGCTAACCCATGTAGTGAACACTTCATCACTTGGTAAACTGAAGCTGAGAACTTCATCTTTTTGGCTGCTAAACTCTTCCCAGACGCTACTAGCCTTCTCAACTTTTCCTCCCATGACTCAAAGAATGCCTTGGATTTATTCAAAATATCTATGGTAAGCACAAACCATCCAGTATTTTCCAGTGCAACAATGCTTTTTGTTCTGCTAGTCAATGTTTCATTTAACTGTCTCAAACATAGAGCTTCACTCTTTATGTTCCCATCTTCCTTGAACATATTGGGGTACATATCATATCTATCACTAGAAAATTCTTCTCTCAAGACTATGAGACTCTTTATGACCATGCTCTTCTTGATGTCTAAATTAGTCATCCATTTTAGAGACTTATGGGTGATCTTTAGGGTGATATCAATATTATTGTGTTCTTTTGAAGGGGATTAAAATGACTTAACATGAGCTACCTTCCCTTTCCATTTACCCATTATCAAGTCCCATTGTCCCTTTTCATTTTCATATCTATTGGTGATACTTGCAATCCTTTTTCCCAACAAGTAGAGGTTATGGAGGTTGATCTCACTGGCACACCTTTTGAGATTTGAAAATATCTGATCTGTGTGCTTTTGCTTCACCAATTCTTCAGCTTCTTTGTAGGCCTGGGAATCTTCTAAGTCCCTCTTACCCTCTTCTTCTAATCTTGTCCTTTCATTGATTAGCATGTTCTTCTCAGCTTCCAATTCTTCTCTCTTGGCATCAATAGCTTCATGAGTAGTAGGACTTAGAGGTACAGGGGATGGGGGAGATGTTATAAACAAACTTGAGGAGGAAGGCTGATATGGGTCCTGAGAAATTAGTCTTTGGGGCACCAGTTGGGTCTTCTTCTTACCTTCCAGCTCTGCTATTTTGTTATCCTTAATCAAGGATTTCACCTTCTCTTAGTTGTAAGCTTTGAGAAAAAAATTGTATCTTTCATTCAGACTAGCATACACTTCCTTTTCCTTTTCTGACACTTTCATGCTCAGATTGGCAACCTATACAACAAGGTTAGCTTCTTCAGTTCCTGAGGTATCTGCAACCCTTTTCACAATTAGGCTGCCTATGTCTTCAGTCTCATCACCTTCTTTAATTCTTCTCTTGTCATTTTTCTTTAGTGACCAGATCACCAATGCTGCATGATCCTCACTAAATTAAGCACCAATTGATGTTCCAATAGGGCTTATGGGTTTAGCTTGTTTCCTTCTAGCATCAAAGACCACTTCATCAGCTAAATCCCATTGTGGCAATATGAAGACTCCTTGCCTTTTGATCATTTGTCTACCCACCTCAAGAGTAATCTTATCAAATTTCATTATCAATTCTTGTTTGATTTCTTTCTCTATGTCCTCCTTGATAGAATTGGGTTGATCTTCTATCATTTTATGGCACTTGTCATTGTATTCACCAATATGGAATCTCCATAGAAACTGAATAAAAGCCCTAGTTTTCATGAAATTGTCATTAGACAAGAATTCATCACTAGCTTTTTAAGTCACAGGATATAATTCCTTGCCCGCAAATTCTGCCACTGTGAGGTCAGATGATGTATGTTTAGGCTCTTCTAGCATCCCTTCTTGCAATTCTTGAGTATTAATGACTACTTCACCAGCATTTCTCATCTTGAGCAATTTCTTAGCAATGGTCTGGACATCATATTGCATAGGGTATTGAGAAGGATAATATAATTCACCTCCTTGTTCTTTTATCTCCACCCTTTGCCTCTTCGGAGAGGGTAATTCTTGACCTTCAGTATCCATTGGCCTCTTTCCCTTATGCTGAATGGGCTGATGAACTCTAGGAGAAACAGTGGTATATCCTCTTCTTTTGTATACTAGATAGTTCCCAGCTGGAACTATTCTGCTCTGTGGAAATCTATTCATAATAGCAAGAGCCTTTTCTGGGTCACTCTCAATTTCTCTCTTCCTTTCTCATTTAGGGTTTTCATTATTTCTTAAAAAAGATTCATTAGTGAATCAATTTTATAAGACCATGGGAAAAAATCCTTTAGAGTATCATAGGTCTTGTCAAAATTCTGGACAAAGTCCAAGGATTTCTTATATGCCATCCATTTTTCCTTCCTGACTTCTTGAACCTCTAGTTCAAAAATGTTCCTCATAATATCCTCTGGATAGTAGAATTGATGATTTAGCATTATACAATTGGTCCTCTTTCTAAACATGCCCATGATAAAATCTTCATTGTCCGCACACCTGGCTATGGAAGTGGATAAATGATAGGGTTCAAAGTATTTTCCAAACTGTGTCCACCCTCCTTTTGTTATGATAAAGTGATGGACTCTAGTGAGGTTAGGGAAGATATTTCCCTTCATCTTTCTGGTCAAAGCTTCCTCCTACAACCCACCTAATTGTCTTATGATTTCTGCTATCCCAATTTTGATTGGGACTCTGTAGGATAACACATAAGGAACACCTCCAAAACCATAAACCCTAATCACTGTGGAAAAAGGGTACAATATCAAATCTCCCTAGTTGTGAGCAATTTTAAAATCAGGGGCATACTCCATAGGCCTTAAAAGCATCATTACTTCATTATGAACTCTTTCATTTTGGTTTCTTAATAATGACTTAAGTCTGGTTGCAAAAACTTTGTCAAAATATACATAACTTGCATTCTTTCTATCCTAGGACAAATTTGCACTCCACATCTGAACAGGCAATTCTTCATCATCTTGGAATCTCTCCAATTCCATTTCTTCTTCAAAGAAGTGTACATTTTTAAATAAGAACATATGCATCATAAGGGAATACCAACCCATTGGCTTTTGTATATTACCATCTTGGATTCCTGACAAACCATCATGCATCTCCTGAGCAATATAGGATGCATAATCAAACACTACCAACAAATGGGGATGCAGAATTTGAACTACCATCAACATTATATGGACTAGCATGGTCGTCTCTTCATTTATCCCCAAAATATTGCACAGGGAACTGTACATTTTCCTAGCCTTGCCAATGAAAAGATCCACTTTGAAAGGTTCGGGGGTTCCTAGTCCTATTAAAACCAAATCTCCTATTTTGCTAGCATACCCCTTCACTACTTCACCTCTGTAATAATCACTTTTGTTATTGTATATTTCTTTGAAATATTTGAGGTCAATATCATCCATATTATGGGAAGTGTTAGTCAGCTTGAAAATTCTTCTAATTTCATCTGCTGATACAGTCAATATTATATTTCCCCGGGTGTCTCTAACAACCCTAAACTCCTTATCATAAGTGTTTGCTATTAGAATGACCAAATTAGTGTCCATGAATACACTAGGTGCTATTGACTTTCCAACATCTAGTTCCCAAATATTACAGTCTGGGGTGGGGGCCTTTCTTTGACTATAATCTGCTCTAAACAAAGGGCATCTAAACTAGTAATAGCATCTCTTACCCACCTTCCTAAATCATATAACCCTTCCCCAATTCTGAAGTGGGGATGTTGTGGCACTGCCTTCTTAGCTTGTGTGGCATCCCCTGAGGACAATGGTAACTACTGCAATAAATCTTACCTAACATTTCATTTCTAGTAATCGACCTGTCCCAAAATTTCAACTCCAGGGGCCATTCTAAGGGTTTTCTATCAATACTAGAACCATATTCTAAAACAAGAGCTCTAAAACCTTCTCTAAACTGCAAACTCTATCTCAATTTGAATGGTAGTGAATCAATGAGCTTACCCATTCTGCACAGAAGTCGAGTGAAGCTAGTTTTCTTTGCAATTCTGTCTTTGCTCAAATGGTTTGGTGAATGATTTAGACTGCAGTCAGTTTAATCAATTTACGACCTCAAACGAATTAGTCTTTCAAACTGAATTTGACTGGAGTTATCACATGTTCTATATTTAATTCACCAGCTTCAATTTCACGGCTTAACATCTCTCTGCAACTTGTTTTATCAACTTTGAATTTGAACTGTCGATTCTGGGCTTCATCCTTCACATCTGACGGCTATCTTACTTTCTCAAAAACAAATATCAACTGAGGACATGTGTCACTTCTTCTTATTTTCTTATATGTTAGATGCCAAGCATCTTGGAGATAAGCAGATAATCGAGCTGTTAGATATGAAACAACTAAACTAAACATTAAACCTTTGCCAACTTTGTATGCCTGGGCCCACCAACTGCCAGGTGTCATCACCTTTTATTCACTTATTCATTAGATGTCAAGCATCTTGGATATAAGCAAATAAGTTGACCATCAGATCTTTCTAGGTTTTAACACCTTTCATACTCGTCTGCAATTGGACCCACATACTTCCCTGGATAGGTGTCATCACTACTTATTGGCTTATATGTTAGATGTCGTGCACTTTTTGTTTAAGCGAATAAGTGGTCCATTCGATCTTTTCAAACTTGTACACTATTTAACAGGATGCCTTTTCAATAGTTCGGCGCCACCAAGGACACGCGTCGCCTCCGCTTATTCCCTTATACGTTAGATGTTGAGAATCTTGGAAATAAGCGAATAAGCACACCGTCCGATCTTTTATGAGTTGCTTGATACATAAGGTGATGACATAAAATGGACCTACATAGGGGGACTTAGGAATTATTAAAGCAGTTATGATGTTACAATATTTTGGTAAAAGGAAACCCATTCAACATAGACACATGACTTAATATGACTTAAGTGACTGAAAAAGTAACACGAAAATAGAACCAGCTGAGGCACTTAGGGTTTTTAGTCACTTTTGACCATTTTCAATTAGGTTGAGGGTTTGAGCACACTTTGCAGAGGCATAAAAACAATTTGAATACCAATTTCAAAGCCCTTAACACTACTAATGATAGGAGATCTTATGAAAGTTACAAGGCACATTCTGGACAAGAAATAGCACCAACACCCCTGACGCCAGGAATTAAAATTTATGATTACTATCCCCTGTTGCAGCTAAAGAGATGTTCAGGGAATTTTCCCATACTGAATGATATTTTTGGGTCGTCTGGTTTTTGAATTACATCGGAGCTTACACAAAAGGTTGTCTGATGAAGCCATACAACTAATTCAAACCTATGGCAGTTTCTTTATTCAATTTCCCTAGTTTACCTACATTAGGGTAGGCAGATTCAAGGGTGAGACCTTTAGGTTTCCTAGATATGCACTAGATCATGTAGTATTCAAAGATGTTTGTAGAAAATTGGCTATTATAGATAAAATATTGAAAGGGGGGCAACCTTTAGTAATTACTTTTGCTATGGAATCAGGAAATTATTGTTCTAAGTTTGTCTCAGATGCCCTCAATTTAGCATCAGAGGTCAAAATATTTAAGCTCAAAATGTATATTGCACGCCAAAAATTTGATATTAAGGGTTTTGCTAGGTCTTACCTGGGTGTGATAGAAGGCTTCACTCACATAGCTCAATTAGAGGACTACTGGGAAATTGTGAGGATGAATTTGAGGTACGTAGGAGATTATGGTCCCACCTCACTTTGGGAAAAAATGTAGGAATGAAGCTTCCTATGAGCATTAAAGGTGTTAAAGATCATGAAGACTAAGAAGTGTTGGATTCCGAATACAACAATAGAGAACAGAATGAACCCCTTGCAAAAATAGATTGGAATAGACAAGAGGAGGATAGTACTCAACATAGGACATTTAATGTGATTAGAAGAATAGAAAAATGGTTAAGGGAGAAAAGATTGGGAAAATTAAAGATGTCTGAGCCATAAAGTCATCTAAAAAACTTGGATACTCAATTTCTTGAAAATGAAACCTCTTCTCCTAATTTTCTTGTTGAACTTGATATTGTAGGTACAGTTGATTTGGAGGCCAAATTAACAAAGAAGGCTTCCTCAGCAGTAAAATCTCCCACTCTAGCAAGGACTACAAATTCTAGAAGCAAGAGGCTAAAGAACCTTGCAATCAACCACAGAGTTGTAGAATTGGACTCTATTAAGGAAGAAAAACTCCAAAGGAAGATCAGACTCTGGATGTGATGAATTTGGATAACATTGAAGGGGATGGAGAAATAAGCAAAGATCAGGGCACCAATGACACTCTATCTATTAATTTGTTTGTGTTACAAACCCCTCCTACTAACGATTCAGTAGATGCACTAGCATGGATCCGGTCCTCTATCAGAAAAAAGAGGAGTATTGTACCAATTTCTCTACCTGATAATGACATAGTGAGTAGATGTTTAGGTAAAGAGGTAAACATTAAAAATCCTAAGACTGAGGAAATGATTGACACAGATGCAAAAGTAGACGCTGGTTTGTAGAAATTTCCATTCCTAAGAATGAGAAGAATTCATATGAGGTAAAAAATGATGATTTCAAGGTCAAAAGGGTTGACATGGGAGTGACGACTCATGCAGCCGATGTTAAACATTTGGAATCCTCCACAAAGAAAATTTTAAAAAGGGCCTGGAAAAATGACAAAAACAAGCATGAAATGAAATTAGCAATCTACTAGATGGTTGAATACATTTATTCTATTCATCATCCAGATTATATCTTAACAACACAGACCCCATTGGATTTTAATCTGAAATCTCTAGATAATCAATAGATGAAGGATCAAATTTTACGTAACAAGTCAATTTCTAAAGCATATTCCTGCTGGTTAGATTCAGTGATTGATCATGGAAGTAAATAGATAGATGATCTCAGTCAAACCTCTAAAGATGTTGTTGTGGCTAAAGATAGTCTAAATGTAGAGGTGACCAAATGGGATACATAAAATAATTAGTGGATGGCAGTGATGGCCAAAATGATAGAGGTCAAGAAATATGGTATAATAAAATTCTTGTGTGAGTGGCCAATTATAGGATTCGATGATGAAATCCTCTTTGTTTCACAAGATCATTTGGACTGGAGGAGATCTGTTATAAAATAGGGTATTGAGGAATCCTCTAAAATAATGAAAGAACTCACAGCCTTAATAGGCATAATGAATAATGACCTTGGATTCATAAAAGTGTAGGTCTTCAAGGAGGATGGTAAAACTTTTGGCTCAGTTGACACAGATGAAAAAAGAGATACATGGGGAAATGTGTGAGTATATGGCCAAATACAATAAATTGGTACATAAGATCCCTACTGGGAAAAGGTGTACCCCAAAGAATCATAAGTGTTTATTTGTAAATTCAATTCCTCCTAATATTGGATTTCATCTACACAAAAGTAGACCAGTAGATTTGGGTGCAACCCAGACACAAGCAATTGAATTGGAGGATGACTTAATCACTGTGGGGAAGTGGAGAAAAGAAGTCCAAACTCCTCACACACAAGCATCTTCATCTTCATCAAACCCCATGGTCCAGAGACTTGTAAATGATATGATTTCCCTTAAGAAACAACTTCCAAAAATTAATACTCATTATCAGGACGTTCCTTGAATGTTCCAAAATCAATCTACTGGAACTTCTAGAAGGCAGTTGACATTGCCATCTTCCCAACAGAGACTGGCTATAGAAGGTATCCCAAGAAGGAAGGCTAATATGTGTGTTTTTCATCTAAAAAATGACCATAATGGTAATAACTATCTAGAAATGGTAAGGTATTTTCAAACGAATACTCAAAGAGAGATTGTTAAAGAAGTTCATGAAGATGAGGCCGGTCCAAAGTTACCTAGCGACTCCAAAACATACTACCTTGAGTATGAATCAGATTCATATAGAGGTGCAAATATTTTGGTAAATTTAGAGGAGCTCTTGTCTTGGTACTAACAAGGAATTAAAAAGGATACAGGTCTTCCCCTAGAGTTTCATCTCCAACATCCACCAACAAGGCAAGTGAACCTGGATATCAAACTTCAAGCTTCTCAAAGGTCAAGAGTTCAAATTCTCTAGAGGTTCCAATTTTCAAAAGGTTTGATGTTGATCCTTCTTTTTATATTCTGGAATTTTGAAAGACCTCTAAAATTCAAATTTATCCTGTTGAGTACTTAAGATTAAATCCTATGGAGCTTGATAAACTAGTGGATTTTGTTAGAGGAAATGAACCATCAAAATCAATTGATAATCTTGTGAATGGTCAATCCAATCAGCCATCCACTTCTAACCCAATAGGCCAACCTGAAATTGTTGAATGAAAAACTCAGAGGGAAATATTAACCAAAACTACTCAATCTTTTGTGAAGCCACAACATTTATATGTCTCTTTTTTTATTCATGGAAACAAGCTCAACAATTATATTATTCATTCCAGGGCTTCAGATAACATAATGCCCTCCTCTGTAGCTAAAGCACTGGAATTTCCTTTAACCAAAATCTTTGGAAGTTTCTATTCTATGGATTCAAAACAAGTACCTCTATTAGGTCAAATAAAAGATGCTCAAGTAGCCCTAGTAGCTCATCTTGCAAAAAGGCTTAAATTAAAAATCTTGGTCATTGATACACCTGCCAGTTTTGGCATGTTGTTAAGTCACACATTTGGTAAACATCTTGGAGGGGAGATTAAAATGGACTGGTCATAGGATAGTATTTCTATAGGTAAGGAAAAAATCATTCTTGAACCCAAACCAAAATCAAAATACACTATTTTCCCTCTGATGATTCAAGATCTCATATTGTATACGAAGAATCTGAATTTGGCAATTATGTAATTCTTCCCGAACTTGATATAGCTGAAGATGTGCAATTGGAAGACTAGTCTTTATGGACCATGGAGTTTGATGGGAGTTGTTACCATGTTGGTTCTGGGGTAGGGGTGGTACTAATCTCTCCAGAATAAAAAATGATCCCTTTCTCTTATAAGTTGGATTTCAGCAATACGAATAATATAGCGGAATATGAAGCCTTTCTTCTTGGGGTCAAAGAAGCAAAGAGGAGAGGAATTAAAAGGTTAAAAGATTTCAAAGATGCAAAAATGATTGTGAAAAAGGTGTGAAGTATATTTATAGTGAAGAATGAAAGACTTAAGCACTACCATAATAGAGTATGTGATGAAATAGAAGGATTTGAAGCCTTCTCTATTCAGGCCATTCACCGAGAAATTAATTCTAGAGCTAATGTTTTGGCTGGATCAACTTCATTCCTTATACCTCATCCTCACTTTGATATTGATGTATATAGAATTGAATTGGTCCATCGACCCAGTGTGCCAGAAAAATCAAAATTGAGGCAAGTCTTCCGTGATGATAAACAGATCAATATTTTTATGCAATGACTAGATATGTTCTCTTCAAAATACTTTGAAGCATCTGAATCTGATTGTTATGAGTTCTTTGTTGATGAGGAGGGTTGTTTAGAAGAAGATGTAATTTAGTTGAGAGGTAACAAGATTCCAAAAGGTCTAGTCACTTTGGAGAAGTTGTTTGATATATGAGATTGCTATACAGGTAATCAAGAAGTGCATGAGAATTCAAAGCCAGGGGCCTATGAGAAGGTGAATATTGAGGAAGAGCTTGACCCCAAAATGGTTAATTTGGGACTTTGTTGTAAAAAATAAGAAAAATAGAAATTTGTCCAGTTATTAAAATCATACAAGGATTCTTTTCTTGGTCTTACGAAGACCTAAAGGATTTTAATCAAGGACATGTGTAAGATCACATTCCTCTCAAACCAGGATTAACGATTCCTTTCAAGCAAAAGTTGAGGAATTACAATCCCAAGGTGGAAGATGTCATTTTGAAGGAAGTAGATAAGATGTTACAAGCCCACATTATCTATCTAATTCATCATTCGACCTGGGTAGCAAATATTTTGCTAGTACGTAAAAAAAATGGAGAGATACGTATATGTGTAGACTTTCATAATTTGAACCAAGGAATTCTTAAAGAAAATTATCCTCTCCTAGTAATGGATCACATCCTTCAGACCATGGTTGGATCAGAAATGATGTCTCTGTTGGATAGCTATTTTGGGTATAACCAGATTAGTGTAGCAGAAGAAGATCAACATAAGATGACATTTATGACTCCTTGGGGCACATTTTCCTACAGGGGTATGCCATTCAACTTAATCATTTCTAAAGCTAGATTCCAATAGGAGATGAATGCTACCTTTAATCATCTCATAAATAAAATCATTTTCATATATATGGATGATTTGACAATATTTTCGAGGAGAAGGAAGAGGCATATCAATTATTTATAGTGGATATTGCAAAAATTTTGGGAGCATGGAATTTCTCTAAACCCAAAAAAATTAGTCTTTTCTATGACTGAAGGTAAAATCTTGGGCCACATCATTTCTAAAGAGGGGATAAGGGTATACCTAGAATGAGTGAGTGAAATCCAATAATTAGCTCTACCATCCAACAGAACTAGAGTAAAATATTTTTTTGGTCAGGTTAATTTCCTAAGGAAATTTGTTCCATACTTTTCTAAAACCACAAAACCTCTCATGAACTTAATGAGTGAAAAACAGACATTCAAATGGATTAGTGAGGCCACAACATATTTTGAAATAGTTAAAAGAAGTAATTGCAAAAGCTCCAACTCTGGCCCATCCCGACTTCAAGAAGGATTTTATTATTCGTTATAATGCTTCTAATCATTTTTTGTCACAGATTCTAATGCAAAAAAGTGAGCTAGGGATAGAAAATTTGATCTCCTTCATGAGTATCTTGTTAAAAAAACATGAACTAAATTATTCACTAGCAGAGAAACAGGCCTTTTCAGTAGTAAAGGTTGTAAAACAGTTTAGATACTATATACTTCATTCTCACTCCAAGGTTTTTGTTCCAAACACCATTGTAAAGAGTTCTAACACAAAAAGAGGTTGGTGTCAACAAAAGGGCTACCTAGGTAGCCAAGATTCAAAAATTTTACTTAGATATCACACCCAACAAACTAGTTTGAGGACAATGACTGTGGAGGTTGTTAGCATAAAATGAAGATGAGAAAGGAAAGCTTCCCTTAACACTACTTGTTGGTCTAACTGATCCTTGGTTTTCTGATGTGGCACACTACTTATGGAGACTTCCCAGAGCACTTGATCCCAAAGGAGAAGTGAAATCTAAAACTCAAAGCCGCCAAGTATGTGATTATTGATGACATCCTTCACAAAAAGATTGGATGATATGTTTCTTAGATGTGTGGATAAAGAAAATCAAGAGAAACTACTTAAATAATTTCATAATGAAGCATGTAGAGTACATTTATCTTCTACAATTACAACCTTTAAAATCTTGAGAAACTGTTATTACTGGTTTGGTATGTTCAAGGATGCATACCAATGGGTTGCAAAATGTGAAAAGTGTAAGTTGTTCACTCGAAAACCACAACTAGCGGCCCTACCTTTGAGGCCAGTGATCATTGAAGAACCATTTCATTAGTGGGGTCTTGAATTTATAGGTCCTTTAAATCCTCCCTCATCTGTAGGTCATACTCATTTTTTGATAGCCACATATTATTTTACGAAATAGGTTGAAGGTGTCCCAATGAAGAAGACTACCTCAGCTGTGGTCTGTGATTTTATGAATAACTTTATCCTAGTAATTTGTGGTGCTCCACACAAATTAGTGATAGATAATACCTCTAATTTATCCTCACAAGACTTACAAATTTTTCGTTATGATCATAGTATAGTCCTTTGTCATTCCTCAGACTATTACCCCCAAGGTAACGGTCAGGCATAATCGCATAATAAAAATTTGATCAACATCATGAGGAAATTAGTAAGTGAAAATGATAAAGATTGGCACAAAAGGATTTATGAGGAACTATGGGAAGACAAGAATTCTCCTAAAAGGTAAATACGGATGTCTCCTTTCGTGCTGGTATATGGAGTTGAAACTCAGTTGTCACTCCTGTTGGAACTATCTATGATTAAGCTGCAGAAGGTGATTGAGGAAAGTAATTTCTGAAGTGCAATAAAAAAGAGTCTGTAACCACTTGGATTTGGTCTTCTCTGACCATAAACCCTATTTTCCCTAAGTTTGATCATAACCCCAATTATGTTCAAATGACCCTGTTACTGCTTGGCATAATTCTTTTAAAACCAATTTAATCTCCTAAAGTGATCAAATCCCTAAATTAACTACTTTTAGCCAAAATCAAAATCAATCAAATACATGGCTAAAATGATTAATTTGCAAGGAATTAAATAAAATCCTTAATCAATTGCTCACTTGCAAAAGAACCAATCCCCTAGCCTAATTAATTTAATTAAATTGGCTATAGTACTATTGATTATTAAAAATAATTAAAATCTTAAATAATTAATATTCCTATTTTTGAATGAATTAAATAAGTTTTATTAATTTCATTAATATTCCTCTAAACCCCAACCTAACCCACTTCAATCACTTTGACTCAGGGTTCGAATCTATCCAAACCCATTCACCCTTGTTAAATCTAATTCTAATCCTAATTCTATCCTAACCCACCTCCTAAATGTTATCACATTCCATTAAGGAGTGATTAAGAACTCAACCCACTTGAGAAAGTCAACTTTCTCAAGCTTGACTTCCTCTAAGGACCAAATTGTCAAGTATGGCCTTACATCCCTTCCCATGCTTGATAAATGGTTTCATTAATGTCTCATTAATGAAGATTCTTTTATGCTCATGCTTCTTTAATGCCTTTGGCATTTATTCCTCTTACACCTCATTAATGAGTTTTACAACTCCATTAATGCACCTTGTCCCCCCTCTCTCTCTCCTCATTCTTCTATAAATAGAAGGAGTTTTTGAGTGTAAATAAGCCTTCAATTTAGATTGAAAATGCATTGTTATGGTGTTAGGATTTAGATAGTTTCATTTTACTTCATAATTTCATTATCATGCATGGTTATAATGTTCATTTTTAGAGACAATATGCATTGCTTAATGATTAAATAGGATGTTTTAACTCAAATATTTCATGCTAAGTCGTATATGTCACTGATAGTAGCATAATCTAAGGGTTGCTATGTTGCTTATCATACTCTTCTTAGTTAGAAAGTAATAGGTTGATTTTAGTTCTTTATATGCTCATCTAGACATGTTTTCCAGTAATGCAATGATCTATTGAAGTGTCGTGTTATTTCCTGGATTGTATCCTATTTTTCCAATTTTCTGTGTCGCATCCAGGATTTCTTGGATCACATTTGGTTACCTTGTTTTTAGCTTAGTTTTAAAGTGGAAATTCATGATATGTCATAACCTATCTATTTAGGATCACACCCCATTTTAGGGGTCGTATCCAAGATTTCTAAGATCGCACCTGGTGTTTTCCATCATATCCTATTTTTCCAGGATCGCATCTGGAAAAAGAGATCACACCCTACCTTTCCAGGATCGCATCTCATTTTTGGACTTGGAAACTTATCCATTTTAAACTGTTTGTCTGCTGCGGACCCTGAATCACTTAGCTGATCATGAGGCTACATCATAGAATATTGATTTATCTTTGTATGTGCCAAAATAGGCATATTTTGAGGTATTCACTTTCCCAAGTACATATCTAGGTCATGTGCTTGCCTTGTCTAGACTTTTATCAGATGATGAGCAGGACATAGTGATCCGTTATGGATTACGATCCTTGATGGGTTTGCCTGATATAGGGGTAAATAAGTGGTTTTTGATTTCTCTTGCCGAGAGATGGTACTCAGAGCATAATACCTTCCATCTCTTGACTGGGGAGATTATAGTTACTCCTGAGGACATATGGCGCATCCTACACATTCCCATTATTGGTTGTGAGGTGCATTTTGAGTCAAATTCTGCCATGGCGATTGGTGCAACTCATCGGTATTTCCAGGATAATACCATTGATTGGAGATGCCTCTCGTGGGATTACATGTGCAAACATTGTGATCAATTATCTGTATATTTAGCATGCTTGATTGGTGGCATCCTGATCCTATATAGAGGACAACACAGGTTCCTCATAGGATGGGTGGACATGTTGGAGCAGATGGTCCTCCATAGACAATGATTTGCATGGGGCAGCTGTATCCTAGCTCATATGTACCATGAGCTTCATGAGATTGTTTACCATTATACCTGGAGCATGACTGTGGGTATTTTGATTCTTTAGATCTAGGACTAGGAGCACATCCCTGTGACACAACCCATCATAGACTGGAAATGTGCACCTGAGCAGGCTTATGTATATATGTATGCAGGTCTCATTCAGCAGCCTTATCTGGGTAAGGTAGATTTTTGGCGGTGTCTCTTGGATGATATGATAGATGTAGTCTGGTGGCCATACTTATATTGCGAGGAGTGGACCTCAAATGCCAAACAGGTTCCATTTTTGTTCTAGAGCATGTACCTTATCGAGAGGACCAGATATATTGTAGAGTGATTCATTCATACCCAAGTTTTGAGACAGTATGGCCGACGATAGGGCAGGACATAGAACATTATAGTATATGCCCAGATCCATGATGAGGCACCATTGTGGGGTTCCCAACTAAGCTATGAGACCACCCACTAGGATTAGAGACATGGTTAGAGTAGATTGGGATCTCCATCTGGATGTTGCAGATGCAGGTTGCTCAGATGGGTACATAGCAGAGATGCTTCAACATCCATTTCCACATTTCACGGTGCCTAAGGAGGTCATTCCTCATATAAAGGAGTTGATAGATTATGATTTGGATGAGTTTCCTGCTAGAGGGAGAGGAGGAGCCTAGAGAGATAGGGGTGGTGGAGCTGTGGGTGGCACTATAGATGTAGCTAGTGGTAGTGGAGAGGGTCAGAGCACCCAATTTAGGTTTATTTCTCCTAGGATGGATCTAGGTCCTTTATTGACAGGGGAGAAGTAGAGACAGCAGAGGTAGTTAGGTAGATCATAGGATAGATCTCAGCATAGGCCTACTGGACAGGATTCAGGCAGGGGATCTGGTAGAGATGGGGATCCTTTGTCCTAGTGTGAGAAGGAGTGAGAGTAGCTCAGGGAACATATCATAGCTTTAGAGGGAAGGCTTATTGTAGCTAATTCTAGGATTTCTATATCAGATGCATTGGTCGTAGATAGGGATAGACAACTAGAACACCTTAGGGCAGAGCAGGATAGGAAGGGTGATATGCTTAGAGCAGAGAGAGATGCATAATCTCTGATAGACACATACAAGGGACAAGGAGAAGATTATTACTTTGCTTTATACCATGTTGTAGTTTGAGAGGGCCAGAGAGAACTTTCATTTTCATGGGTATCCCAGCAGTCTGAGGGAGCGATGCCTCTGCCACCTCTATTTGTACCACCTCCACCACCTCCTCCAAATCAAGGAGAGGGGGGAAGCCAGAGTTGATACATATCTTTTTGTACTATTTTGTGAGATTATTTTGTATATCCAGAGCCTTGTGAGGCCATTCTTTTATACTATTGACACTTTGATATGTGTATATCTAATTTATCTTTATACTCTGATACTCTTTGTGTAGACTTGTGCCATTTTGTTGATTTGTACCATGTTTTGAGATATATATCTGATGCAGTTGTTTCTAATTCTGACATGAGTTCTCTCTGCTTTGATAGATTTTTTTGCACATGTGATTATATCTTGGTCATAGGATGAGTTAGATTTTAGATGATGACATCATTTATGTTTTTGATTTATCACTGATATGAATATGTTTTAAATGATACTATGTGAATATGCAAATGTATGTTTTTTGAGTTTTTCTTATGCAAGTAAATGTAAGGATGCACTTAGGATGTAAAATGAAATGGGATGTATAAATTCTTTGTTTTTGTATTTTCTTTCTATCTCATTTAATGAATACAAAATGTATGCTATGGATATGCAACGATATTTGATATCAGTAATATTGATTTGAAGTAATTAAATTGGTTTTTAGAAGAAGATAGAAATCACTTTTGAGCTCAAATTCCTTATGCTTTTACTTCTTTCAAAATGCATCATGCAATCTCTAAATGTAGCTATATGAAGACTCTTAGGACTTGTCACTGATTGGCAATTATTGTATCATTTTTATCATCATTGGGCACTTTTCATAATAGATACCACCTAATAGTACAACCATCACTAATACCCACTGATATTATGAAATTATGAATACTATATTTTATCAAAATGTCAGAAATAGACTTAGGCATCAAGGCATAGAAGCCAGGATAAAAAAATAGTCACCTTCCTTTTGCTATGTCATATTCTATGTAAGGTAAGATATTGGACCCACAGTGACCTTGAAAATTCATATCCTTGGGTACATTATGCTTCATATACCTTAGTGAGAATCTGAGTGTAGAAAATAGACAAGGAAATTGTTTCAACCTCACCATAGTTTACACATAAGAAAGATCAAGATATATGTGGCTATCCACTCATGGTGGCAGCTCTTACCATAAACATCCAAGTTAGGTGAAATTTATAGGATCATTTGGAACAATAACCATATACAGAAAACCAATAAAATTTTATGCCCCCTATCCTTGCGACTCTTTGTCTTTGCGCAAAGGTCATGGAGTAAATCAGAAGACACAACAACCATCAATTGTGAATCACTCAAATAAAATTCATAACTTCTTAGATGCCCCTAGTTAAATCATCATCAAAACATAAAAGATTCATAATCAAACCAAGATCAAACTGTGTTTAATTAGTATTAAGGAATACTATTGATTCTTTTTTCAAGCGCAGTAGAGATTCATCAATCAAAAAGTTGGAATTCAAGAAAATATGTGTTCCATGTGTGTATACAAATTCCTTCCCATTGGTAATCCAATGTAGGTTTTAGGAACATCATTCATGTTAGTGCAATGTTTGTGTCATCCATGTGTCGTGAAAGTGATAGTTTAGTAAAAGTATCAAGAAGCATTGTATCACAAGACAAACCAGCCTATGACGACATAGCAGATGCAATCTATCATACTAGAAAAGATGCCCCCAGTGCAAAATGACTTGACCCTAAGATAGGAATATAGACAAATTCCAAGTAAGGATAAGATTTTCATAAGGAAAAAAATTCAACTTTAGCATAGGTGTAATTGTGAAGGCTTAGTATCTGTAGTGCATTGATAGATAGAGTGTATAATACAAGTTACACCTGATTGCCAGGTTTTCACCACTTGGCAATAATTTTTATTCTTTTTGCTACCAGGATGCCCATTTTACCAGGTTATCATCAAGGCACTTTTCTCTTTTTCAAAATTTTTTCTATTTTTTCTTTTTTGAATGTTTTTGTAGTATTAAGGCCCCTGCTTGCCAAGTTTTCACCAAGGATACCTTTCTTCAGAACTTTTTCCACTGTTTTGGATTTCTTCAGGATCAATTTTCTGAATGTTTTTGATATTCTCTAAGAACTATTTCACTGTAGAGACTCTGCTATCTAAACATAAAGCATAGAACCACTTCAAATTTAGAGTATTGATAGGATCTGGATGGACGTCTCCCTCAGGTGTAGCTAGTTGATAAGCTCTAGTCCTAAAAGCAACAGTGATAACATAAGGTCCTAGCCAATTAAGTTCAAACTTTCCTTTCTACTCTTTGTTAGTCTTGTTCTTAGGATTCTCCTTTAGGAAGAGATCCCCCACTTCAAATTGCCATGGTTTAACCTTTTTATTGTACCCCTTGGACATGTGTGCTTGGTACACCTTCAGATGATCAAACACTTGTTGTCTGTGCTCATCTAGTAGGTCTAAATAATTCACCCTATCGATGTGGTATTGCTCATCAGTGTAACACCCCAAAATTGGCATCTTGCAACCCTAACCAATTTTGTTGCATTTGTCACTCTTCTAGATCATCAAAGTCCTATTGTACTAGGCAATTCTGAGTTTTAACTGACTCTACTCGACCTAAGTGCCAAATGTAGAAAATCCTAAATCTGCATTAATCATACATTATATTTAATTCATAAATACCTATTTGGCTAAACAAACCTGATGATTGAATTAATTTAATGATAAATTCTTAGCACTTTAATTAAATTAAATTCACCCTCTTTAGCTAAGGCACATAAAAAGGAATTAAATGATATTTAATTATTAAATAAATATCCTCATTTTCAATAATTGAATTTAATTATTCAGATAATTGAGAAAAACCTATTTGTAAGGTCATATTTATTTAATTAATTGGATATTCTCTCAAAAATCTTTCTTCTGTTTAGAAATAGAATCTTTGAATTAATTGTGCTTTAAAGAGAAAGGAAACAAATTAATTCAAATAAAACAGAAATAAATCAAAGAAAGAAAATAGTTAAAGCAAAGGGAAAATAATTTATTGATTTCTTTTAAAGAAAGCTTTCTAATTTAAACTGGCTTTTCTATCTGTTTTATTTCAAATAGGAAAGTTTCTATTCTGATCATCTCTAATTCTATAAAAGAACTCTCAGTCTCTCATTCAAACCCTTCCTGAATTTCTGATCATATGCATTGTTAGAATACTGAATTATTGTCTCATTTCTTAATATCTCATATAGAATAATTTCATATTGCAATAAGATAGTTTCAATTTCTAGAATAGTTGCATTGAAAATCATGTCTTAGATTATCTTACATCTCTCATTTCTTAGAATAATCTTGCATTGTATTGCATTCATGGAGATAAATCCTTCATTCCTAGATTGGTCTATGGTTGTGAGACTCTCGTTCTGAGAGCAATTTTGAAAACCACACCAGGATAGAAGGCAATAGGTCGAATCATGTAGGAAAACAAGATGAATAATCTCATATTTAGTCTTGTGTGTACCTGGTGAAGAAGGACTATGTTGAAGTGTATGGTGAGTTAACAAGGCCAAATTTACCACATACATTTTTGGTGCCCACCAAGGGGTAGGTACATTCTATTCTGGCCTCATTTCATTTCATCTTTTTCACTTTTTTTTCATTATGTCTGTACTTCCATACAAGTTCTGTTCTAATTTCGCATGAACTTTCTGTATGTCTCACATGAACTTTCTAGTTCTTTGCGTGGCATACAACATTTCTTCGCGCGATCTAGCATAATTTATCGTGCAAAATTACAGTCCAGAGCTTTCAGTTTGATATTTCATTGCCTCAATTTTCTTACCACCTACTATTTTCTGACATCTGTGCTTCTCTGATTTTATCTTTTGAAACAGCATAACAGTGGTTTGCAGGACGTTGAGACAAAGAAAAGCCATCATAAAATTCTGACATGTTTTTTGTAGGACGCTGATATGAAGAAAGGAATTACAAACTACTAATGGGTTTATTGTAGGACATTTTTTGAAGACCTTTCATGTTTTCACAACTTCCTATATCTATTTTCAGTAGTTAAAACACACTTTGGTTGGTGCTTAAAATGAATCATTATCTTGTGTGATTGAAGTGTTTTTTAGATTGTAATCCTAAGAACTACATGAACGTATCCTCTCCCCTCGCCTTTGTGAATCTTGGGTGTAAGAGAAATTCATGTGTTTCTTCTAGAGTGGCTACCTCTTGAGAGATTTAGCAGAGCCAGTGAGAGTGGATGGCCAACCAGTAACAGGCTAAAGTCAAGCCCTTCCAAACTGGTATACAAAAAATGCTATTGTGATTAATGTCACAATAGACAGGAGTGAATTTTTTGTGGCAACCAAAATCTCCTCCAGTACCCTAGTGGTCTGTTAAAGTCCCAACATCGTTAAGGTGAAATCCTTGCTTTGAAAGGATTGGGAGAGCCCCCTTTATTGGGAAAATGACTTGATCACAACCACCTGAATGGATGACCTTACTACAAACTATTGTTCTAGTTTTCCAAAAACCCTCTATTTGTTGGCGCATAAGGTCAGAGACTGACTAAGATGCCCACATTATTATGGCTTTTAGTAGAGACAACAACCCTTTGGGAAGAAATTCCTTTGGGGTCTGAAACTTGGTATGCCTGAGAAGTGAGTGCATATGTAAGGAGGAGCCCATGCTTCCAAGATTCTAAGTTATCCACTAAGAGTAAGCATAGCTGAAATTTGGTTCAAGTGGGGATTCAATAGATATTGTCCTAGCTATCCTAGCATTGTGATATTCTTGTTCTGGTACTACAAACATTCTGTTTAATGTGTTTTGTGTGGGTGTATCATTTGAACAATTGAAACTATCATCAAAACATATGAACTATCAATCTTGACCATGTCCAAAACAATCTGTAACTTGAACTATCTGTCAAAAAAAATCATGATTTCATCTTGGAAAATGCAAACTGGTCTTAACAGTCTGATTTTGTAAATGTCCTTTTTCCAACATTTGCATAGTTTTGCATGAAATTTCCTAATCTTCGCATCATTCAGTGAGAATCTTTGTGCAATATGTAGTATACTGTTGTGTGACATTTGGCAATAGTGCCATTATTCTGTCAACTGGTGTCATTCTTCATGTGAAGAGAGAATTTATTCACGTGGTTTGGTGAGAAACTTCATGCGACAGAGCATTTCATCTTGTGAAACTGGAGTCTTTTGTCCAAAATAGCGAGCTAAAATCTGCCAGTCAATTATACTTCTGTCAAATCTGGTCTCTGATATGGGTCTATTTTTCTACCATCTATCTTCACACAGTCTGAAACTTGGTTTCTTAGGTTGAGAACTACGTGATTCTTTCTTAAACTAGTCTTGTCTCATGTCTTTTTTGATCTCTTTCATCTGTGTCATCATGCCTTGTGTCGTAATAGTCATCTCTTGGCTGTTCTAGCCTCAGCTTAGACAATTTGCACCAAGGATACTTCACCTTTTGGCACATTCTGTGCAATTACTTTGAGATAGTTTCAAGTTTGGTCCTAGTTCACATCTCTTGTTCAAAACTTTGTCTATGACTGTCACAACTCGAAGTGGCAAAACATTTCCTTCAATCAATCAAGACGAATCTATACTTTCCACACCATTACCAGCTACATCTAGTGAGGAATCATCTCAATCTCCTTCCCCGGTATTATGACCTTATAATAAACGGTCATTTCTTGTGGATCTTAGTAGGGTTCAAAATCCTTTGTTCCAAGAAGACCCAAATTCAGAGAACACTCAATCTTTTCATACCAAGTCTTTACACCTTGAATCCTTGAATTTTGGCAAGATGGCAGATCATAACCAATCAAGTGGTGAGGTTAGCAGGACTGACCTCTTTAGAAATTGGGGTAAGTCCCGTTCTGAAGATCCCCCTAACGATGTAGAAGTAGAAATCACTCAAGAAGAGATTGCACAAGCCTGTGCTAACAAAGATTTCTATAAAATGATGGGAATTATACTAGCTAAGGAGAAAGAAAAATACATTCTTGAACTAGCCAATCAAGGGGCTAAGTTACCTTCCAATTATGCTATAGAAACACTTGTTGAGAAAGAGGAAGAAACTGAAAATTCTCGCTTGTGAAAAGAAATGCAAACCATGCAAAAGCAACTTTCTCAACTCTTGAAAGAGAAAGACAAACCTACTACTCAATTCACATTGGATAGCATTTGTCCATTCCCGTTTGATAAGAGTTTATGTATACCTCCTTTTCCCAAAGGAGTTGAGCTTCCTAAATATGATAAATACTTGGGTACATCTGACCCTCAAGACCATTTGAGAGAATTTGGTGCTCTCTCCATGGAATTCATACATGACACAACCTATCTCATGCATTTTTTCCCACATAGTTTAGGAGGATCTACTATGGAATGGTTCTCTAGACTCCCAACTAGCATCAAGACCTTTGACAAAATTGCCAATTTATTTTTACAACACTATTCTCACAACATCTAACATTCGGTTCATATTCAAGATCTTTGCAACTTGAAACAAAATAATGGGGAATCCTTCTTGGCATTTCTCCAAAGATGGAGACAACTCTATACATGATATTCTCACAAGATACCTGTATCAGAAAAGTTGGATATCTTTCTCGATAATCTTCTCCCCAACTTTGGGTATCAAGTATAGCTACAAGGTCCTCTAACCTTTGATGACATGATTAAACAAGCTATAAGAATTGAGACATTTATGATCAAGAAAGGAGAATTGACCTTACACAAGGAAAACAAACAAGGGTCTTCTTCCTGAAGCAAAGATAAGTATAAAATTCCCAACGAGAACCAAAATTTTGTGAATGATGGTGTTGTAGAAAATGTGACTCCTAAGCCTTCCAAGGCTTCCTTTAATCTCACTACCATGATTCAAGCGGCCAAAGCCACTGAAAAGGCTACGGAAGAACCCAAACCGAGTACTTCACAATTTTATAGACCTAAACCTTGGGCTCCTAGGCCCAAGTGTGAATTCAGTCCTTTAGGAGAACCTCTTGAGGTGGTTTAAAAGACTCTTGTAGACAATAATTTACTCACTCCATTGGATAATTCATGACCTTATGATCCGCAACCAAGACCCTCTTGCTGGAATGAATCTGCTAATTGTGATTTTCACCAAAACAAAGGTCATAAAATAGCTACTTGTCTTAAATTGCAGCATACAATCTAGGATCTCATCGATAGTGAGGTTATTACTGTGGGAGGTCACAAAAAAAATTATGATCACCAAGCTTTCAAAGACCCATTTTCTCCCCATGGAAAAGGTGAATCATCTAAAGGCAAAAATATTGATGCTAAGGTCAACTATACTTACACCAATAATGACAATGTCATTAATATGGTTGAACCTGTTGACACTGAATATTGTAATGCCATCATTCTTAAGGTAAAGGAAGATGCTTCCAAGTCTAAAACACCTTTCACTTTGCAAGGGTCTACACCTCAATCTTCTGAACAAGGACAGTCTCAAGTGAGTGCTAATGTTGTTACTCAATCTCGCTCTAAAATCATCCTCAAAGGCCCTGAGCCTTCTATATCTACATCAACTCAACCTTTAGACAAAGCTAAGGTTGACTCTATTACTAAGAATCCAAAAGTGGGTTCCTCATCTAATGCTGCCAATTACAACATTCTCGATCAATTACAACGTACTAATGCTCAGATAACTATTTTTGAGCTCTTGAAAATCTCCCCTGCTCACAGGGAAATCCTAGACAAAGCCCTCACTAAGGAAAATATCCCAAAAGATCTTGATCTCAACTGGTTTCAATCTATGGTAGGTCACTTGACATCCTCACATTACTTGTCTTTCTCTGAGGAAGACGACCAGTCTTTGAGTCACCCGCATAATAATCCTTTGCACATTGAAGTCATGATTGGTCCAAAGCATGTTCACCATGTTCTCATAGATAACAGCACTAGCCTAAATATTTTCTCTGGTAGTTTCCTTATTGAGTTAGGCTATGGTGAAGATTGCAATAATTCTCGTAAAAAGATTACCATTAAAGACTATGATGTGGAAGAATGTAAATCCAAGGGGCTAGTTGTGTTGCCAGTCAAAGTTGGTCCTGTTGAACAAGATGTTGTCTACCAAGTGCTTGACATTCCTTTGGCATACAATATTATATTAGGAATTTCATGGATCCATGAAATGTAGACTATCCCTTCCACATACCATTAGTGCATTAAGTTTCCATTCCAAGGATCTGAAGTGACTATGCCTGCTAATACACGCTATGATTGCAATGCCCTCACAAAATTTGCTGACATCCTTGTGCCTACCAATAGAGAATCTATTGAACTCCTTGAGAATAAATTAAAATAAATGGAAAAGAGTCTGACACTCAAAGAAACTGATATGGGAGGATATCAGATTGAACCTATGCTATCTATTACATCTTTTCCTTTTTCTCCCCGTTCTTTTGGGAGACCTTTTGAGAGCACTAAATATTCTACGGTTCCTCCTCCAATAAGTATGGTGGCACCTTTGTACAAGCCACAATACCATTAGAAGAAGAAGTTGAAAATAGAGCTATCAAAGCTTGGATCTATAAAGGAGAAGACACTTCTGAAAATAATCCTCCTTATGACATAAAACCTGAGCAATATGGCAAAGGTCTATCCATTATGCAACATTTTGGTTATAAAGTAAATGGTCCCATAGGTGCAAGTCATAAGGGCTTGATTGCACCACTTGAAGCTATTGGTCGCAGAACTCGCGACTCTATAGATATAGGCTTCAAGAAACTCACATTTCAACTAGGAATAAACAAGTTTGTACCTCGAGAAGATAAACAACCAACACCTGAAGAAACATCTAAAACTATAGAATCTAAAGACAACTCTGATGAGGATACTTTTCCTTATCTCATTCCTCTAGACGTGGTAGCATTCTTTGCTGAGCTAGATAACTTTGTACCACATTTCAGTACATTAGAAACTGGCAACGATTATGATACCATTGATTCACTTGATCCATTAACTTATGAAGAGTGAAAAAAAAAATATAATTTGAATCCAAGTCATCAGGGCGATTTATACATACCACCACCCTTTCAAGAATAGTTTGACCAGGAATTCCAGTCACTTCTCATTACATAAGAGACAAATGATGCTACAAACACTACTAAGGTACCTAGGTCAATAGGTGCTCATCTGACCATAGCAGAGGTTCTAGGTAGAACTCATCCCAACTGGGGACAAAGGGTTGATTTCACTCATGTTCTTGATATGAGACCTAATGATGAAATAGAATCCCATGAATATGAGTTTGACAGCTTGTCATTTACCACTTCTGATAGAGATACAGATACAACTAATGCATATGAAAACCTTCTCAAAGTAGGTGAATGGTCTAGTGTAGGGTCACATGAGTCCAAATCCCTAGATGCTAACATGTCATCTACTAGAGTCGCTAGGAATAAAAGGAATTTGACTATACCTTTGGATGAGATCACTTTAGGTCTCGACTTACTTGTCCATGCCTTTGATGATTCTACCGTGAACGCACTTGAACCCGTCATTCCTCTTTGACTTCACCATCCTGAGCTTATAGACTAGAACTCTACCTCCCCATCTAATGAAGTCCTTATATTCTAGAATGATTACGCTCTTGCCTGTTACTTACATGATGTCAAACTTGTAACGTCTCCCACTAGCGAAGTAAGTGTCAACATGACTGAGGCTGACATCAAGTATCTTAGTCACAAAATAAAAAGAAGAAAAAATAAGTGCTCTGATGGTGAAAACCACATTATGGCAGTATCAGAGCCTAAAATAGGTAAAATAAAAGACGTATCCAAGGGTGAAAACCTCTCCAAGGTGCCTGAGGATGAGATACTTGATGCACTCCCAAGTCATTTTTAGGAAAGATCATCTGTTCTTATTGAACCAACTCAACCTATCAACTTGGGTACAAAGGTAGAACCTTAGATTATTCACTTAGCACAATCACTATCAGAGGCAGAAAGAGAGGAATTCACTACATTCTTCAGAAGCAAAAAGATTAACTTTGCATGGAAATATTTAGACATGTCGGGATTAGGCCCTAATCTAATCATGCACCATTTGTCCATTGCACTAGGTGTTAAGCCCGTCAAGCAGAAGCTTCGCAAAATGCATCCACACGTAGCTCTACTTGTCAAAGCTGAATTAGAGAAACTTCTTAAGGCAGTGTTTATCAGAGTAATTGATTATGGAGAGTGGATCTCTAATATTGTTCCAGTATCAAAACATGATAAATCTATAAGAGTCTACACAGACTTCAAAGATTTGAATTTTGCATGTCCTAAGAATGATTTTCCATTGCCTAATATTGATATGATCATAGATATGATGGCAGGGTATGAAATGTATTCACTAATGGATGGTTTCTCTAGCTATAACCAGATAAAAATTGTGCCAGAGGACCAAGAGAAAACTGCCTTCACATGTGCCTGGGGCACCTTCTGTTGGAATGTCATACCCTTTGGACTCAAAAATGCTGGTGCAACATATTAGAGAGCTATTACCACCATATTTCATGACATGATGCATAAAACAATGGAAGATTATGAGGATGACACTTTAGCTAAGAGCATGCACCAAAAGAAACATCTTGCCGATCTAGGTCCTATACTAGATCATATGGAACAATTCAGTCTGAGACTCAATCCTAAGAAATGCATATTTGGTGTAACATCTGGAAAATTGCTTGGCTATATCATTTCTGCCAAAGGTATTGAAGTAGATCCTACAAAAGTACAAGCTATCATGGAAATGACACCACCAAAAAATATCAGACAAATGAGAGGACTTCAAGGTCGACTACAATCTATCTAGCATTTTATCTCTCAACTGGTGGACAAGTCACAACCATTTACCAAGACTTTGCACAAGGGTGTGGCTTATCAGTGGAACAAAGAATGTGATGAAGGGTTCACACAAATCAAACAGTATCTTGCGAACCCCCCAATCTTGATGCCTCTCATTCATGGGAAGCCACTTATACTTTACATATCTACTATGGATACATCATTGGGTATCTTATTGGCTTAGGAAGATTAGCAGAACAAAGAGAGGGATATCTATTACATTAGTCAAACTCTGGACTCATATGAAACAAAATATTTTGCTATAGAGAAGGCTTGCCTTATAGTAGTGTTTTCTTCACAAAAATTGTGGCACTATATGCTAGCTCATAGTACACGTCTAATTGCTAAAATTGATCCTCTAAAATATTTTCTTAGTAAAGCTACCCTCATAGGTAGACTAGTTAAATGGGTCATGCTTCTCAGTGAGTTTGATATTGAATATGTTGAAAGAAAAGCCATTAAGGGCCAAGCAATAGCAAATCAATTGACAGAAGCACCTCTAGTTGATCATCAACCATTGCACATTGAATTTCCAGATGAGTCCATATTACTTCTTACACATCGCTCATGGACTATGTTTTTTGATAGTTCATTTACCCAACAGGGGTTAGGTTCTCAGATACTATTCATTACACCTCAAAGGTACTCTTTACCAAAAGCATATAAGATGTTTCCTTGTACAAACAACATTACTGAGTACGAAGCCTTAATCAATGGTATGAAGATTGCCCTTGAGTGGCGAGTAGAAGAACTCAATGTTCTTGGAGATTCACAATTAGTCATCAATCAATTAAATGATATCTATCAGACAAGGGATGACAAGTTGGTACCTTATAAATGGTTGGTTGATGATCTTAAACAATATTTTACTCATATCACATTTCAACAGGTTCTGAGGGTAGATAATAAATCATTAGACACCATGGCTACTCTTGCCTCTATGCTACAGATGCCTGAAAATGATTTTAGACATGAATTCCTAGTGGAGACATTATGCTACCTAGCCTATGACTCCCTTGATTCTCGGATGATTTGTTCTATTATATGACATGACTCATCCCGCTACCATCACATCTTTTCTTACCTTCGGGATGAGATCGTTCTGGACAATTACTCCCAAAATGAGAAACATCACCTAATCCATAGTGCTTCATGGTTCATCATCATCACTAATGAGTTGTATAGACGTGGTCTAGATGGTACCCTCCTTAGGTGTTTAGAACCCAATTAGTCTAAAAAAGCATTAGTAGAGGTGCATGAAGGCCTCTATGGGCCACACTCTAATGACCTGACATTGTCCTGTAAACTTATTAGAGATGGTTACTATTGGCTAGATATGTAAAAAGAAGCAACACAGTTTGCTAAGTCTTGCAAACAATGTCAATTACATGGCAACCTGATTCATGCTCCAGCCAAGGAGCTTATTCCATTCATTACTTTCTAGCCATTTCAACAATGGGCATTTGACTTGGTGGGTCAGATTTACCCTTCGTCCTCCAATGGACATAAGTTTATAATCACAGCTACGAACTATTTTACTAAGTGGGTGGAGGTATTCCCTCTCACCGGTGCTAGTGGAAAAATAGTAGATATGTTTATTCTCAACTACATCATCTACAGGCATGGTGTACCCTCAGCCATTATCACAGATAATGGGGGACAATTCAAAAACAAGGATTCGATAGAGCTATGCTGTAAGTTTAAAATTACTCAACATTGGTCTTACATCTATTATCCTCAGGGCATTGGATAGACAAAAGCATCCAACAAAACACTCCTTAAGATCCTGCATCGCACAGTGCATAAATTTAGACGAGATTGGCATCTCCAGATCAATCTAGTTCTCTGGGCATATAGGACAAGTATAAGAACACCAATAAGGGCTACTCCCTATGCTTTGGTTTATAGAGCAGATGTTGTGCTACCAATTGAGGTCAAGATTCTATCTCTGTGAGTCTCTCTAAAAGGCCTCATTACTGATGAAGATACTATAATATCTTAGCTACAAGAGCTAGGATTACTTGATGAACGTCGCCAAGTGGCATTCGATCACCTTAGAGAATACCAGAAAAGGATGTCCAAGAGCTATAACAAGAAGGTTAGACCAAGGTATTTCCAAGCAGGTGACCTCGTTCTGAGGGAGAACCCTAAGAATCAACAACATCGGATCCAGAAATGGAAGTTTGAACCAAATTGGCTTGGTCAGTATATTGTTACTACAGTGTTTGGGTCTGGTACCTATCAACTTTCTACTACTGAAGGAGAACAACTCAAAGAGCCCATCAACGCTCTTCATCTGAAGTGGTTCTACAACTGAGACATCTTCAGTGTACTCATGTATATAGTAAATTCCTAAAAAAATTCTAAAATTTTGAAAAATTCCTAAAAAAATGATCATCTTACTGAAAACCTAGCGATAGGCACTTTGATGTATCTCCAAAAAAATCATATATTCCAAAATACAAAAAAATTAAAAATTGAAAAATACAGAAAAAAGAGAAAAATAAAAAAAAGGTTCCATTGATGAAAACCTGGCAAACAGGCATCATGGTAGCAAAAAAAAAGAATTTATGCCAAGAAGGTGAAAACCTAGTAAACAGGCACCTCTTGTTCCATAATGCTATACCTATCGCAGCACCACTTGGCTTTACGCATTTGCTTTCTTGCATTGTTGCTTTCCTGCTTTCCTACTTACATTTTCTTTTAGTTCCCATCAAGACACCTACTCACATGGATTGCAATTGGTCATACTCTCAGAACAACCCTCTTGATCTAGGGGGCACTGTCCTATTATCTTTTAAGGATCTTCTTCACATCAGTCACCAGTGGTTCTCACTACATCTGCCTACTGATGTATAGCTTATACCATGATCATTTCATTTGAGAATCTCTCTTACATCAGTCACCAGTGGTTCTCACTGCATCTACCTACTGTCGCTATTCCATCGAGATTTCTCACATTTGTTATAGTTGGAGTTATACTCACATGCTCTATCTATCAATACTCAGTCTTGACAATTCTATGTTTTAGTTTGTACATAACTTTTGGTCACTTTCATGACACTCTGGTTCCTTTGCAGACCCTCCTGACTTGTCACTGATTCAGTGCCATACACTTGGGGGAAATCAAATCTCATTTGTCCTCACAACATATGTCAAGTCAATCATCATTACTTGGGGGGCATGGGCCCCCCATTCGATCACATCTTTGGTTTACACCCTAGTCAGTAATCTTGTCGCTTCTCAAGGACAACTCTCTACTGACACAAACTAGTGTTTTTCAACACCACCATAAATAGTGTTTTTTAACACTATCTTTGGACATATCTATGTTTTTTAACACACATCGGATATCTCAAACGTAAACATCTATCGAGAACAATAAAAAACAATGCACTCACAAGCACAATGATTTTTTTAACACCCTCTAAACACAAATATATTCAAAAACTTTGAAATTGGCTGAGCTATGCTTGAATATTTCTTTGTATGTTGTCTATTCTCATGGATTTCATTGATATTTTCTTTGTCTACTTCTTCTTGGTATAGTCCTGATGATCTGGCAACGTCAAATAAATAGGGTGTATGTGATAAGAGCTCCTGCACTAAGGTGGACCAGCCTCACATCCCTCTATCTTGTTTTTTTGTATGCCATGGTGAGGTTGGTACTATCTCCTTGCTTGTTATTGCTCTATTTGTCATTATTTTGTTTGCTATTGATCTGTTTGTTTATGCATGATCACACTCATGGTTATCTTGGCTTTGAATTCCTTGATACTAGTGTACTATTGCAACATTAACTGGAAACAATGTTCAGGTCATCTTGACTTTTGTGCCCTGGTGCTTACATTCATTTCCTACATTTCATCCGATGAAGATTCATATTCATATCCTTATGTTTGCATTGTGGCGCCAGTAAGGGTTGTATCTACTTTGATGTTCCAAAAAAATGCTCAATGATGATGATTTTATGATGGGTCTCACAACCATGTCCTAGAATTGCACCTTCATACTGCATCTAGCATAGGATTGCATTTTCATTCTAGACTTGCATTGTGGCAATGATTCGGTGTTATTTTCATTGCATTCTTTTGGGTTCATACCTTGGGGAGTTCTTCTTCACTATCCTCGTCTCATCATGACTGCACAGGTGTTCGATCCTCGCTCTCATTTCTTCACATGTTCTTTTGGTTATCATTTATCATCATGCATGAGATGTTAGTACCATACATATTCGTATTCACAATTCATAATCATCTATACATTACGTTTCCATTCTCATTTACACATTGCATTTACATAAATCATTTACATACATACATCTTTACATTCATACATGTGCATTTCATACATATCTTTCAAACATGTTCATCCATTTTCATTCATTATGAATCATCTAACCATCTAAGCATATAGAAAGCATCTCATAAAGGAAATATACAATATGTGATGATACCAAAAGATGAGCTCATATATATATATAATGTGTCGATACAAATAGAAAATGGTGCTACTCGAGCATGACCTATCTCAAAATGGTGATATAATACAATGATGCCAATGCATCAGATACATCATATGATCTCATCTCCATCTATCTATCAAAAATATAACTTTGGCCCTCTCCCTTGTCACCTGGAGGAGGTGGAGGTGGGGCCCTATCTGGTGGAGGTGCCATCTATGCTCCCTCTGATCCTCTCACATAACTCAAAAATCTGGCCACCTACGATGCCTCGTCAGGCATTGCACCTATATATGATGCATAGTAATAAGCCATCTATGCTGTCTGATGCCACACCTCCTCCTGTGCTACTGAGAGTTTCTCTCAGAGATCCTATATGCCCCAGTCTCTATCTAGTAATCATGCATCTCGCACAACTACCTGAATGGTCAAACCTCCCACCTGTCCCGAGAGCTACCTAACTCTCTCCTGCGAATGACGTTGTGGGTCTTGCGCTATATCTTGTGCAGGTTTATCCTCCTGCATAGGATCATCCTACTATCCCTCCTCCTATGGAGGTACCTATTGCTCCTTAGTAACCTGCTCTGCCAGCCATTACTGAGACTGTCTGGTGCTACCACTACTTCTAGCTCTGACATCCATCCACATATGACAGGCGGGGATGTCAACCTGTACAGTCTGAGGTCAAGGACCATGTTGTAACCCCAGTTGTGCCCTTTGCTGTGGTGGAGGCATCTGCATCTACTGCACTTGTGGCTAAACAACCTGTGGGGTTACCACGTGCCCTCAGCCTGCTATACCCACAGGATCAGTGAATCTTGAAAAGGGTGCATAATGAAGTGATCCCTATACTTGGCAGTCACACTGGCATCTACTACATCTCTGAGGTAATCCCAATGAACTGGGACCAATGCATGGATATCTATCATCTTGTGTCCCTGGTCCAACTTCATCCCCCAGCCTCTCTTGATCTGATCAATAAATCACGCATAAGTCATGTACTCTTGGGAGATGTCCTATGGGCGACCAAACTGCTGCCATACCCGCTTCTGCGGGAATCTCTCAATGATAGTAATCGTACGCCCTATCATAGCACGGGAATAGAACATATGACTCAGCTACTCTACTATGTCATCCCAGGCCTCTGTCAACCTCCAAGGCCTCCATATCACTGCTGCTAAATCATCGAGCTAAGCTTGCCACTGATCCACCTTACCTAGCACAGGCTGGGTAATCATCCCCCTATATCGGTAAATGTAAGGCTCTGAGGGCTGCCTCATATCCTCACAAATAGGCCTGGTAATGGGAAGATGCTCCCACGACCATACTTGTAGTACAACAACTCCCACTACCATGCTCTTCACCTCCTGATAGGCGATCTCATGCATCTCATGATACAAGTGTGCCAGCATACACTGACCCCATCCGTAGTGTCACGGTCATGCCATCATCAGCTGTAACATCCTCCCCCAACCACACTCTAGACCGTTTTGTCCATGATTAGGCATTAGGTAGCACCCACAGAAGCATGCTAGAACCACAGGCAACCTATGGGTTAGACTGTACTCACTAATCAGATCCTCCCATGGGATCGCCCTGCCCATAACAAGGTCATCCTAAAAGATCTCTCTCAAAGTTGCCATGCCCAACCTAGGTTGTGTCTCATACTCAACTCGAACACTATGGAATGGTATCCTCAAGATCTAGTAAATATCCTCGGGAGTAATAGTCATCTCCCCCTGTGGTAAATGGAATGTGTTCATTTCTGAATGGAAACGCTCAACCAAAGCTCCCAACAGTCCGTGATTGACCCAAATCTTGCGTACATCACATAATGTACTCAATCCCAAAGTGCCTATGTGTGCCATCTCAATGTCATCTAACTGAGATACCAATCTGCTAATAGCCGGATGATGCGATCTGAATGCTATATCTGGGAATTTGACCTGCAAGACATACAAACAACAGAGCACGATCAGTAATCAAGAATAATCAAAGCATAATGAAATAATAAAGCATTCAAGACATCCTACAGACGTTAACAACAGTGAAACAAAAGCTAATGGACGTGATGTAGACTAATTTCATGTTCATTTTGACCACTTTTTCTCATGCAAAGAAGCAGAATTTTGCGTGAAGAAGTTCTTTGAATCGCGTGATTTTGGAATTTTGCACAAACTTTAGTGCCTATTCGCACAAGAAAACATCCTCTAGAAGGGTTTCTCGCACAAAACTGGGTACTCTCCCACATGAGATTCCGCATTGAGTGGCGTGAAACATTGTTTCTTCATGTGAGATTTCCCTAAGGGGTGCGCAAAGAAACTACTTCGTGCAAAGACCCGCGACTCAAGGTTTAAAAAAAATGTGAAAAATGAGCAAAAAAATTAACAAAAATGAATGAAATTTGAATTACAGAGGGGTTTTCCGACTACTTACTGGAGGTCTATACGCTGCGGGCCGACTGTGTCTCCTTGATCACTCGAATCGATGACTATTATAGGGGACCACCATTTTCATTTTCTACTCAGAGCTCAATTCTCAAAAGTCAAAGGGTTGAAATGATTTGAAAATGACCCTTTTCGTCCTTATATAGGTTTTGACCTAATTTTTTAAAGTGCTCCATTTTGCGTGAAAATTGCACAACTACCTAATTTGACCGCTCTGAATCCATTTTCGTGATCAAAATCAAAATCTCACACTTCTATATGGCTCAAAATCTCATTTTTAAATTTTCAGGACTGACGCAATCGGACACTTGTGCAGTCAACTTTATGACATCGCTTTCTTGTCAGAATCTTATCATATCATCATTTTATGAAATCTTTGACTTTTTTCCTCAAAATTCAACTTTGGTCCACTCTAGTCAACTCTATTCAAACTTGGTCAACCAAACCTTGAAATCACTTGAAATTGATTCTGAATCTTTCAAATTCTTCCGTAATCTGTTCTGAGTTCTTCTTGATCTCCAACTCAACATCTATCTGTGATTTTTCACTCTCCATCATCAATATGATGTGTCATCTTTCTATTTCTCTCCCAAGGGGGTAGGATGATTATATAATTAAATCTATTTCAATCAATCTGATCTAATTTTCAAAAGTCCTCATTGCTAGGGGCATCTCATCACTTAGGGCATGTTCAGTTTTTTGTACCTCACAGTCAAAACTGGATACTCCATAATCAATAAGGGCATCTTTGTTCCTTACATCTTGTCATCGTTTAAGTATCTGAGCAATCTAACTCAAATTCTTGAGGATCAAGCTTCGTTCTGGAGATGGTTCTTGAAAACTATCTTTTTGGGACAGGTATCGGGGAAATCTAACCCTACTCCTAATAATCAAGCTCCATCCTAGAGATGATTCTGAACCACTATTTACCATCTTTTGAGATAGGTATCAGGGAAATCTAACCCTGACTCCTGAAGGTTAAGCCTCATTCTAGGGATAGCCTTGTGAAAGATGTAAATCTAACCAGTGTCTGGGCAATCTAACCTAGATATTGGAGGACTAAGCTATGTTCTAGAGATAGTTCTAAAAACCTTTATTTAATATCTTTTGAGACAGGTATCAGGCCAATATAACCCTGAATCCTAAAGTTTGAGCCATCTTTTGATGACAATCTTGTGAAAGATATTGATCTAACCAGTGTCTTGGCAATCTAACCTAGATATTGGGGGACTAAGCTTCATTCTAGAGATAGTCCTAAAATCTCTATTGATTATCTTGTTGGACAGGTATCGGGGCAATCTAACCTTGACTCCTGAAGGTTGAGCCTCATTCTGAGGATAGTCTTGTGAAAGATATAAATTTATTAGGTATCAGGGCATTATAACCCAGATCCCTGGGGATCAAGCTTCGTTCTAAAGATGACCCTTGAAAACTCTATTTTGACTGATGTCTCAGCAACCTAACCTAGACTTCAAAGAGTTAAGCTCTATCCTAGAGATGGATCTAAAATCTTTACATCATCAATTTTTCAAATCTATTCTTCTATGCTTCAAGCATCAGACTATTCTTTGAATCAATGCGCTATTCACACATCAATTCAAAGAGGGGAAAAATGTAACACCCCAAAATTGGCATCTTGCAACCCTAACCAATTTTGTTGCATTTGTCACTCTTGTAGATCATTAAAGTCCTATTTTACTAGGCAATTCTAAGTTTTAACTGACTCTACTTGACCTAAGTCAAATGTAGAAAATCCTAAATCTACATTAATCATACATTATATTTCATTCCTAAATACCTATTTGGCTAAACAAATCTGATGATCGAATTAATTTAATTATAAAGTCTTACAACTTTAATTAAATTAAATTCACCCTCTTTAGCTAAGGCACATAAAAAAGAATTAAATGATATTTAATTATTAAATAAATATCCTCATTTTCAATAATTGAATTTAATTATTCAGATAATTGAGAAAAACCTATTTATGAGGTCATATTTATTTAATTAATTGGATATTCTCTCAAAAATCTCTCCTCTGTTCAGAAATAGAATCTTTGAATTAATTGTGCTTTAAAGAGAAAGAAAATAATTTAATTCAAATAAAACAAAAATAAATCAAAGAAAGAAAACAATTAAAGCAAAGGGAAAACCATTTATTGATTTCCTTTAAAGAAAGCTTTCTAATTTAAACTGGCTTTTCTATCTATTTTATTTCAAAGAGAAAAGTTTATATTCTGATCATCTCTAAGTCTATAAAAGAACTCTCAGTCTCTCATTCAAACCCTTCCTAAATTTCTGATCATATGCATTGTTAGAATACTAAATTATTGTCTCATTTCTTAATATCTCATATAGAATAATTTCATATTTCAATAAGATAGTTTCAATTTCTAGAATAGTTGCATTGAAAATCATGTCTTAGATTATCTTACATCTCTCATTTCTTAGAATAATCTTGCATTGTATTGCATTCATGGAGATAAATCCTTCGTTCCTA
>MU223964.1:1599686-1622537 GCA_018584345.1 Thuja plicata | reverse complement strand
GCATTGAAAATCATGTCTTAGATTATCTTACATCTCTCATTTCTTAGAATAATCTTGCATTGTATTGCATTCATGGAGATAAATCCTTCGTTCCTAGATTGGTCTATGGTTGTGAGACTCTCATTCTAAGAGAAATTTTGAAAACCCCATCTAGATAGAAGGCAATAGGTCGAATCATGCAGGCAGACAAGATGAATAATCTCATATTCAGTCTTGTGTGTACCTGGTGAAGAAGGACTATATTGAAGTGTATGGTGAGTTAACAAGGCCAAATTTACCACATACAATCAGTAACAAGCGCTTGTAAAGATATGTGCAAAGAGGGGATTTCAACCTCAATAGGTAGTACTTCTTCAATGCCATAGACTAGAGAAATTGGTGCGGCTCTTGTTGGTGCTCTGATGCTTGTTCTGTAGGCCCATAGTGCCAGATTTTGTTTTAAATGCCAGTCTCTGCCAAACTTACTCATAGTTCTATGTAGGATCTTGAGAATATTCTTATTAAATTCCTCAGCCTATCCATTGCCTTGAGGTTAATAGATTGAGGAGCAATTTTTAGTGATGTGGAACTGTTCACAAAGGTCATCAATGTCTTGATTTTTAAATTGGCCCCCATTGTTTGTTACAATTGAAGAGGGTATCCCATATCTACAGATAATGTAGTTCAGAATGAACATAGCCACCTATTTGCCAATGGATTTGATTAGCGGTATGACTTCAACCCACTTTGTGAAATACTTAGTGGTCGTAATGATGAACTTGTGTCCATTTGAAGAATTGAGATATATTTGTCCAACCAAGTCAAAGGCCCATTGCAGAAATGGCCAATGTGTGATAAAAGGTATAAGTTCTCTGGCAGGAGCATGGATGAGATTTCCATGTGTCTGGCATTTATGACATAATTTGGAAAATTGAATAGCATCTTTTTCCATTGTAGGCCAATAATATCCTACTCTGAGCAGTTTCTTTTCTAATAAAAATTCATTCAAATGTGATCCATATACACCTTCGTGGACTTCTTTTAACGCATGATCTGACTCTTCAAGTTTTAAACATCTAAGAAGTGTACCATAAAGACCTTTTCTATATAAGTTATTGGTTATGAGGACATAACGCGATGCTTTCCTAATCAAGGCTCTTTTCTCATTCATGGATAGGTCATTGGGAATGGTTTGGTTAGTTAGGTAAGAAATGATTTTAGCATACCGAGATTGGTCTTGGGTGTTCAAAGGATAGATTACTTGGTATTCAGAGGTATTAAAGGCTAGATAGGATAATTCTTCCACCAAGAATTCATAGTGGAATTGATGTTCCTCCAATTGTAACATGGATGCCAAGGTAGCCATAGCATCTACAACCTTATTCTTCATTCTAGGTATCTGGTGGAAAGTGATGAAGACAAAGTACTTCTTTAAGTCATCTACCAGTTGCTTGTAGGGTGTCAACTTCTCATCTTTTGTCTAATAATATCCATTCACTCGATTGATAATGAGATGGGAGACACTATACACATGTAACTCTACAATCTTCCATTCCATGGTGAGCTTAAGACCGTTTACCAATGCTTCATATTCAGAAATGTTGTTTGTGCATGGAAACATCAATTTGTGGGACTTTGGTATCTTGTAGCCTTGAGGAGTTATGAATAGAACCTCTACTTTAGAGCCTTGTTGCATGAAAGAACCATCAAAGTACATCTTCCATGGATACTCAGTTAGATGCGTAATGGTCTCATTGGTGAATTCAATCCTTAAAGGTTCATCATCTTGGAGTGGTGAATCAGCTAGTTGATCTACAAGTACTTGTCCTTTAATAGCTCTTCTGTCCACATATTCAATGTCAAATTCACTTAGAATGAGGACCCATTTTGCTAATCATCCTATTAATTCTATCTTTCTCAGGAGGTACTTGAAAGGATCTATCTTCACAATGAGCCTTACTATATGTGAGAGAATGTAGTGTCTTAATTTTTGTGATGCGAAGACAACTGCTAAGCATGTTTTTTCAATAATATTGTAATTGAGCTCATAGGCCACTAGTGTTCTACTGATATAGTAGATAGCTCTTTCTTTCTTTGTGTCATCCTCTTGTGCGAGTATTACTCCTAATGATATAGTTGTAGTTGAAATATATAGGAGTAATGGCTTTCCATGAATGGGCGCCATAAGAATAGGAGGAGTAGCTAGGTACTCTTTTAGTTGTCTGAAGTTGGCTTCATAGTGTTCATCCCACTTGAAGGTGACCCCTTTATGTAGTAATTTGGTAAAGGGTTGTGCTCTTTCTACAAGTTGTGACATGAATCTCCTAATTGACTGAAGTATCCCTTGTAATGTCCTCATTTGACTAATGTTCCATGGAGGAGTCATCTCTAGTATAGCTTTGACCTTTGCAGGATCTAACTCAATTCCTTTTGCTGAAATGATAAACCCTAAGAGCTTTCCTGATTGGACCCCAAAGGCACATTTCTTTGGGTTGAGCCTAAGTTGAAATTGCTCCATATGATCTAATATGTTTCTTAAGTCGTCAATATGAGTATTTCTTTCTTTGGATTTAGCCAAGGTGTCATCCACGTAATCCTCCATGCTTTTATGCATCATATTATGGAATATAGTGGTCATTGCTCTATGATATGTGGTGCCAACATTCTTTGACCCAAATGGCATGAAATTTTAGCAAAAGGTTCCCCATGCGCATGTAAATGCAGTCTTCTCTTGATCTTTAGAGGTAATTTTTATTTGATTATAGCCTGAGAAACCATCCATTAGTGAATACATTTGGTAGCGTGCTGTGAGGTCTATGATCATATAAATATTAGGTACTAGGAAGAAATCCTTAGAACATGCCTTGTTTAGGTCTCTGAAGTTTGTATAGATCCTGATAGATTTATCAGATTTAGATACTAGGACCACATTAGAGATCCATCTTGCATAAGTGATGACTCTGACGAATCCATCTTTCAACAATTTCTCTAGCTCTACTTTTACTAGCAATGCAACATGAGGATGCATTTTTCTTAGTTTTTGTTTCATAAATTTGATCCTAGGAGCTATAGAAAAGTTGTGCATTATTAAATTAGGATTGAGTCCATGCATATCTGTATAAGACCATGCAAATTTGATCTTCTTCTCCTTCAAGAACTTGGTAAATTGCGTCTTTTCCTCTTCTGATAGAGATTGTGCTAGGTGTATAATTTGAGGAAATTTAGTTGTGCCCAAATTGACTGGCTATGTTGGTTCTATCAGTACTGAATATCTTTCTTGAAAATGCTCAGGGAGGATATCAAGAATCTCATCTTTTGGTGCCTCTGAGAGGTTTTCACTGTCAGATACATCTTTAGTTTTTACCTTTTTAGAATCTGATATTGCCACAATGTGGTTTTCACCGTCAGTTCTCTTTTTCTTTTTCTTTTTCAATTTTTGACTCAGAAACTTGATATCATCCTGTGACATGTTCTCGCTCCTTGAATTGGTGGAAGAGGTCTAAGGTTCACAAGAATTTAGATAGAAATCCAAAGTGTAATCATTGGGAGAGTCAAGGATAGGAGTAGGATCTATATTAGTCCAATCAATAAGGTCCGGGTTTATCAAAGATAAGGAATTGATCTTTGGGAAGGATAGCATCGCGTTAGAATCAAGACCATTAACTGACAAGATGTGTTCTATTAAGTTAATTTATTCAATATTTAGACCAATAAGAGTTAGATTGTCATAAAAGGGGTCATTGTTAGTTATATGTGGACCAAACTCTAGTGACTTGTTAGTAGAACTTTCATCATCATCTCTTCGTAAAAGGAGGCTTCTTGCTTGTCACCTCTAAAGTTCTTCTAGAGTTATGAGAACACCATTCTCTCCATCAATGATTAGAGGAAGGAACTCCTCCTCTACTTTAGGAATATCACTATTGTTGGGAGTAGTATTAGAACATTCGCTGGGTGCTGATGGAGAAGTAAACATGTGAATCACATCTTTTTCAATGTCCTCTGTGGTGATAGATAGCTCAACCCATTCATAATCATGAGAGTCAGTTACTTCATCATCAGACCAATTTAAGAATTCTACAATAGTTATCTGATGTACCTGATTAGCTACATGTAGATCAAAGTGAGGTAAATCAAGGACATGTGAAATTGTAACTAATTTCCCCCAATTAGGATGTGAATCCAATTGTTGGGATGTGCTCTCAGTAGCCATTGCTATCAATGGTACCTCTAAATCATCTATTGTTATGTCTTGTACCTCTTGAATAGGAGCATGTGGTAACAAAGGTATGTGAACATCTTGTGGTACCTCAAAGCTTGGTACATAGAACTCTCCTTGATAGTTAGGATTCTCTATTCCAACATGCAATAATCTTTCATAGGACCATGCTTCTAGTTCTATCTCTTCTATTTCATCACTCCCTTTGTCAGAGATCAGACTATCTTTTGGAGCAGGTTTGTTAGATTCATTATTAAAACCTAGTCATGTTTTGTCTCTAGTATTCCTGAACTCCATGTGTATAGGTTCAATAAGTCCTCTTCCTGTGTCTCTTAGAGGTCCCTTTCCTTTGTATCTCATTTGTTTGAGGAGGTCTTATCCTTTACCATACTTCTTTGGGGATATTTCTACATGTTTGACCTCATCTTTTGTCGTTTCTCCTTTGTAAATCCATTCCAAGACTGCCTCTTCTTCTATGTTATCTAAAGAAGATGTGGATGTCTTAACCATGCTAGTTGCTTTGTGTATTTTTGGCTCTTTAGATGCAATAGGTGTGAAAGACAAGGAGGGTTTTCCATAGGATCTAGGTGATATTGGTAATTCTGTCAGTGATGGAGTCATGTCTAGCTTGTATTCTCCCATACCTAATTCTTCAAGTTTTAAGGTCTTCCCAAAACCCTTCATCACCATGTCTTTGGTAGTCTCAGGAGAAATCTCATCCATAGCTTCCTTGTTATGTGGAATCATACTACCTTCCTTGATGTTGTTGCAAGTATAATTGGTATCTGTCGGGATTGTTACTTCCACCCCATTATGTGGGAACTTGATAAATTGGTGATAAGTAGATGGCATAGCTTGCATTTAGTGGTTCCAAGGTCTCCCCAATAGTATGTTTTAGGTACAGGGTAGATCCAGAACTTGACATGTGACATTCCTTTCAATTGGTTTGGCTCTAATGGGTAGAACAATAAGACATTTAGAGGATCTTTCTTCCTCATCATAAGCTTTGATAGTTATTTTTCTTCTAGAGTGAGTGATCTGTTCTTAAAGACCTAGTTTCCTGATTAAGGGTACAAATATTCAATCCCGTGCCTCCATCTATCAATACACGTCTAACACAGGATTTATGAATGCGGACTTCAATATGGAGGGGTTGATTATGTGGATGGGTTAAAAATTTATTATCCTCTTCAAAAAAGGATAGGTAATGCGGCGCTGAAATATGGTTAACCATCACTTGGAATTTGTCTATATGAATATCCTCTGGTACATTGGTGGCATGTAGTGCTTGTTCTAGGATTTCCCTATGTACTACGAAGATTTTAAGCAAATCAAAAATGGAAATTTTAGCAGAGGTTCATTGAAATTGGTCTACCAAGTCATACTTTGTTGCAAGAATAGTAACCATGTGTTTTGCTGCTAGTTTGGGGATAGTAAAGATAGGAACCTTGGACATTGATGCTGGTTTTGAGGAGGAATTGGGTCCTTTGATTGTGACTTGGGATTGGCTCTAAGTCACTACATTTGATTGGAAAGAAACACCTTTGATTGTGACCAAATTAACTAATTCAGTTTTAATGTCTAGTATATTGACCACATTATCATTATTGGAGTAGGTGTAGTTTACTTCATTAATTTTTCCTTTAGAGGCTTCCCCTTTTTTGTAATTAGGGAACGGTTTGTTGAATGCTGTATGATATTTTTTGGTAGTGTGTCCTTTGAATTTGATTTTTCCTCCTTCAATGAGGTCTTGAATAACATGTTTAAGCTTAAGTCAAGTGTTAGTCTTGTGTCCTTTATTTTTATGAAAGACACAATAAGAGTTATCATCCCACCACCTTGGTTTGACTGTTGGTTCCCATGGTTTAGAATTTGGAATTGTGAGAACCTTGTTGTCTAACAGTGTTTTCAAAACAATGTCAAGAGGTTCTCCCAAAGGAGTGAATGTTTTATGAGGTTTTGAAGTCCACTACCAACCCTTTCTATTATCATTGTTTTCTTTGGGTATGGGGGGTGTTACCTTGGTATCTTTTTTCGCTTGTAAGGTTTTAGTCAGATTGAATACCTCAGGTTTAGGACCAACATTGGATGCATCTAATACATCATCGTTGACAATGTTCTTGTTTTGCTTCCACCACTTAGGTTTGGAGGTGGAGTTGTTTGATTTGTTTTCACTTTGAAGAGTGATCTCTCCCTTTTTGACCATTACTTCTTCGATACAAAGGGAATTTTTAATCATTCGGTCAAATCTTAGGGAAACTTATATTTGTAATGCATAGTTTAACACGAGTACCAAGTTATTGACGAAGATCTCCACTTTCTCAGTTTTAGGAATAGCTCTTGAATATTGGGCAAAGATTTTCCTCCATCTTTGTAGGAAGTGTGTAAATGACTCGCCAGTATTTTGTTTAGTATTACATAGATCCATCATAGTCACATCATGCAAGATATTGTAGGAGTAATGCTGAATAAATTGTTGGACTAACTCCTCAAGATTTTTTACCTTGGGCGTAAGTTTTGAGAACCACTCCATGGTGTAGCCTCCTAGACTTCTAGAAAAGAGTTGTATGAGGTAGGTAGGTTCATGCATGTACTCTATGCTAAGAGTAAAAAATTATCTAACATGGTCATGTGGGTCAGTTTATCTCGTATACTTGTTTTATTTTGGCCTTGCCACATTGGGAGGGAACAGAACCATAGTGATACTCTTGTCAAAAGGAAATGGACAAAAGGAGTCCACCGAGTATTTTGATTTAAGTTTATCTTTCTCTTGTTTGAGATTCGTAAGCTCTATTTTTATTAAGGTGAGTTTTTTGGAGAGAATAGATATAGGACTTGGTACTTCCTTCTCCTTTAGTTTTTCCACATCATAATCCTTGGGTAACTTTACGCTAGTGGATGCCAGATGGAGAAAGTACTTCTCTTTATCTTTGTCAATCATCTTTTCCATTATTTTATGGAACCTCTTGTTCTATTTGAGTTTATCGTATTCTTCTTCAGTGATGTCTTCCTCACTGCCTAATTCAAATAAGGGACATTCAAACATGGGTTCTTCTTCTTCATCGATATCTTTGTTCTTTTGGCTTTTTCTTGAGTCATATTTTTCAAAATCCACACTCCATTCGTGAGTGTTTCTATCCATTGCTTGAGAGTCTAAATCAAGTAGGGAACTATGAGATGTTTCTCTTAGAAAGTGTAGTGATTTAGGGGGTACCTTCAATCCTTTAGACATGTACTTGTTGTGTCTTTTTTTAACCATGTATCCGTATCTCAAATTTGTCAAAGTTTCCCGATAGTGTCAGGTAGTATCTTGAATCGTTCAAGTGAGTGTGTCTAGGTGGAAGTATCGTTTGTATCTTTGTGGAAGCAAATGAATCTAGCGTCAGAGGGTTAGAATTCTTTGTTAGTAAGCTGGGAGTCAAGATTTTGTAAAAAGTGGATAGACCACATGTATTGAGATGGATTACAAGAAATTGATAGGACATGCAAGGTAGACATCTGAAAAATTATTTTGACACAACAACAAGGAGACTAGAAAAGACAATTGGGACATACTAAAGAGCCAAAAAGGTATCCAAATCAACTAAGTTTTCTTGAGAAACTATTATGAAAATGCCCACTATCCTAGATGTGGGCTCCCAGATGTGAGCCTATAAATATAGTATTGAAGCTACTGATGACCCTAGATGCAACCTTGAACCCTACATGCGATGATGTGCTGACCATATGCAAGCCAGAATACTAGATGCGAGCCAGGATACTAAATATGAGCCACAAAATTTGGGATACAAGTTTATGATGTCTCAGTCAGATTTTTCCAGTTTTGAAAATTTTGTCTTCAATGTGCGTGAAGTTCGTTTGATTGCAGATTATGTTCTGAGACCTATTAGTGAGTGAAAAACATATGTGTAGACCCAGGATTGAAAGTTGTTTCTTGTTTTGAAGGTGTTATCCTTTTAATGATTTTTAGTCACATCAAGCATTGTTGCATTGTTAATGGGGAACAAACACATCCTTATGCCCTATTTTCTAGGTGGAGGATGAAAATCCTTGCTTGTTGATTTAGGTACACACTCAAATGCTAATCAGAATATAGCCATCACCAAGCATGTAATGGCTCCAATCATGATGCTTTATTAGCCAACTCCAAAAACAAGTGAGGGAATGATATGAAGAGTGTCTTGGGGAAATTACTTTTTTCCTTGCACAAGGATTATCACCCTTTTGGAGATGAATCAAGTAGTTTGTCTACAAAGTTCATTTTTTATGATGGGGCAAACTGTTCAAAACCATCCCCCATAGAATTGCACAAGGCAAAATTGAGGTGTATAGCCCTATGAGTACTTAAATATGTGTAGTCTTGCAAGCAAGATTCAAGTGGCTTCGCTCTACACATACCCAAGCATGTTCAAGGAATGATGTCAAAATTCTAGGAACAAAACTAATTCTGTCTTCCAAGGCTTTAGCCTATGAGGAAGAAACTATTTATAGTGATTTGGAAGGATTCACATAAAACTTTTCCTCACTTGGGTCATTCTCGGGAGATTTTTTCCTGAACCAGTAGGCCCTCTACTATTAAATAATCTTACAAAGGATTGGAGAGCGTAGGACGTCTAGATTTTTGATTCCTCTGAAGAAGAAGAGCATACTCTCCCAATCCATGCCATTTTCTCCCAAAACAAAGTCAATCAAATGGTTCATTCCCTTAAGAAATGTTGTGCTTGATTTAAGATGTTCCTACTTTAGGGAAAATAGAATGCTTCAAATAAAATTTGTGTTTTTCAATTATCTACAATATTTAAATGATTTGCTTGTTCAATTTCTGATCCCAAAACTTAGACAATGAGTTTGTTCAATTAGCCCACAATGTTAAATGCTTTGAGTTGTTCAATTTTTGATTCCAAATGAATTAAATGATGTGAGTTTTCTTGTTCATTTACCCCTTAGATTCTTTCACAAGTGTTTAAAACAATGTTTGATTTTCTGATTTTCCTTTAAAAGAAAAGAGCATAGTAATCTAGCTGTTTTAAGACATGTTTGAGAAAATGGTATTTAAGTGTGAAAAACTTTTGAAAAAGGCGTTAGTATATGAAATCAGTTGAAAACCCTACAACCACACATGTTAGTATTACCATCTTCCAACTCTTTATCCGAGACCTGTAATGACTAGTTAGGCTGTCAAAATGACAAAAACACAACTGGTTAAGCATTAGAGGTTAGAAAATGAAGTGCAAAAAAATCTCTACCAGATGCGATCCTAGAGATGTAGTATACGACACTGAAAACCAGATATGACCTTGTGTTACTAGATATGATAGAGTGTCTACCAGATGTGATCCTGAACTAAAAATGACCTGGGAAATCCTAGATGCGAGCCTAGATTTCTACGATGCGATGGCGTATCCCGGATGCGAGCCAGAATGACCAGAAATGACTTTGGACCTGAAAAATGGGAGGATAGATTGTTGAAAAATGGAGTTAAAATGAGGCCAAATCCAGAATCAAGCCCCACGGTGGGCGCTAGAAATGTGTATTAAAATGTGCACCTGTTACCTGTAACATGACACTTCAATAGATGATTGCATTAGTGGAAAACATGGTTAGATGAGCATATAAAGCAATAAAATTGACCTATTTCTTTCTAACTAAGAAGAGTATGATAAGCAACATAACAACCCTCAGATTATGCTACTATTAGTGACATATACGACTTAGCATGAAAGATTTGAGTTAAAAAAACTATTTAATCGTTAAGCAATGCATATTATCTCTAAAAATGAACATTATAACCATGCATAATAATGAAATTATGAAGTAAAATGAAACTATCTAAATCCTAATAGCATAAAAATGCATTTTCAATCTAAACTGAAGGCTTATTTGTGCTTAAAAACTCCTTCTATTTATAGAAGAATGAGGAGAGAGAGGGGGGACAAGGTGCATTAATGGAGTTGTAAAACTCATTAATGAGGTGTAAGAGGAATAAATGCCAAAGACATTAAAGAAGCATGGGCATAAAAGAATCTTCATTAATGAGACATTAATGAAACCATTTATGAGGCATGGGAAGGGATGTAATGCCATACTTGACAAGTTGGTCCTTAGAGGAATTCAAGCTTGAAAAAGTTGACTTTCTCAAGTGGGTTGAGTTCTTAATAACTCCTTAAATGAATGTGACAACATTAGGTGTTGGAAACACTGAGAGGGGGGAGGGGGTGAATCAGTGTTTAGCTAATTATCCAATTTCAGCACTTTAAACATAAATGAATTAGATATCACTTGAAGTTTAACACAAGATCACATAACACATAATATGATTATGGGGAAACCTTGATTAGAGAAAAACCCCTGGTGGGAATTAGTACCCACAAATATTGTACTAGTATAATGAACCTATTAAAGTTCCTTTGCCCTGTTAGGATCAGTCTTTACAATGCAAGTACAATGACCTGGTTAAGGGTCTGACCCTATTAGGATTATTTTACAAACAGCCCTATTAGGGGTGAGGAATCACTGTCCAAGAGCTCATTGCTCAATAAGAAAGAAGGCTACAACCTCCTGTGAATAGATATGCACTATATCCAAAAGTGAATTGTTGTAAGTTACACAGATGCCTGATCAGTTCCAGTTATGTGCTTATGCTCTTATCTACTTTAAGGGCTCTATCTCATTCTGATATCTTCATACTGCTCTGCTTATATGACTTCTCTGACTATTTTATTGACACTCACAATATATATTTACATTGCATATATATATATGTTTATGCTTGAATAGACGTGACTATAAACAAGACCTTAGTCGGCCCAAAAACAACATTCACAATGCTTCCAAAAAAATTGGATTAAGCGTGTTTACAAAATTTTTTAATACATGATTAAAAAATTATTACAATAGGATCTTAGCCTTTACATAAAAAAATATTACACGCTAATCAAAATCATGAAGTCGGCTTCATACTCTGTATTCTGAACTGCTAGTGTACTTGTTCTTTCTGTAACTTGTCCGTACTACCATTACATACCATGCATGTATAGCATAAGCATAAAAACATACCATATAGCTTAAGTCTAAATGCATATATCTTGATGTGATCGTACGCACGTGCGCTGATGCCCTGATCGACTACAAGTCATTGTTCTGCTCTGTCTTCTACACTTAGTTAATTTTCACTTCATAGTTTACTGTCAAGACTTCATATGACTTTTTTGCCATAATGACAACACAAAATAAGCCATATACTCCCTGGGAGTCAAATATCCAATAGGAGGTGGGTTAGGATAGAATTAAGATTAGAATTAGATTTAGCAAGGGTCAATGGGTTGGGATAGGTTCAAACCCTGAGTCAAAGTGGTTGAACTGGGTTAGGTTGGGGTTTAGAGGAATATTAATGAAATGAATAAAAATTATTTAATTCATTAAAAAATAGGAATATTAATTATTTAAGCTTTTAATTACTTTTTAATAATCAATAGGACTATAGCCAATTTAATTAAATTAATTAGGCTAGGGGATTGGTTCTTTTGCAAGTGAGAAATTGATTTAGGATTTTATTTAATTCCTTGCAAATTAATCATTTTAACCATGTATTTGATTGATTTTGATTTTGGATAAAATTAATTAATTTAGTGATTTGATCACTTTAGGAGATTAAATTTATTTTAAAAGAATTATGCCAAGCGGTAATAGGATTGTTTGAACATAATTGGGGGTATGATCACACTTAGGGAAAATAAGGTCTATGGTCAAAGCATACCAAATCTAGGTGGTTATAGATTCATGTACCTAACTAGGATATGTGAAGAAAGAGAAAGAATTGTTGATCACATAATAGAGCATCAGACTAGAGTAAAATAGTTTTTTGATAGACAAGCTAGGCCAAGGAAATTCATGCCAGAAGATCAAGTGTTTCTCTGTGATAGGCATAGAGAACCAAAAGGTGCTCACAATAAGTTCAAAACTCTATGGAAGGGTCCCTTTGTTATTAGTGAGGCCCTTGGGCCTAATTCATTTAAGTTGAAATATCTTGATGGAACCCCCTTTCTCTTACCCTATAATGGGCAAGACCTGAAATTGTATCAAATGTGAAGCTTTTTTTTCCCTTGTATATAATTTTTGTTGTGCTTATCGTTAGAGTTTCTTTTTTTTGTGTTAAAGTTTGGCCTTATGACCCTATAGCCTAATTTTTCAAAACCAGAGAATCTAGAGTTCATTCCTTGTCCCTCATCGGTCCAGGTCCCTAGTCAGAGCCAATGTTACACTATTTTTATTTTTCTTTCACCGATGTCATTTCTGTTTGTTTATCCTCTTTGTTATGAATTTTTGGCTTTTGAACTTTATTTCAAACTTTCAAAAGTTCAAATTTCCGTGTTTGAATTTGGCTTGCTTGTCTATTTATGTCGCGGCTTTGTTCCAGATAGCTTTCCTTTAGGTGGTTTTCCTCAATTTGAACTTTCAAAGTTCAAATTATACAAGTGCAAGAGAAAGATGAGTCATTGTTATGAATTTAAGAAGCCATCACATCTTTGGTAAAGACTCTCTTTTTCAATTTGAACTTTCAAAGTTCAAATTCAAAAGTTCAAATATAAATATTTTCATTTTGGATCCGTGGCACATTTCATAATAAATAAAGGTAATGATGGTATAGATAGAGAATAAGCTAGAGCATTTTAAATTTAAATCAACCATACCTTTTTTGGGAGAGTTAATCATTATTTTGTAAACTCATAGGGTGTGAAATGATAGTTAATTAATGAGATGTTAGAATAATGTCACTTTGACATTTAGTTCACGCAGATGAAATGAAAGTTTACGTGTGTCGCAAATCCAGGCAGATCTTTTGCCTTTATAAATGAAGGTTATATTTCTTTTTTCTGATTTAGTCTTGATTTATTTCATCATTAAGGAGCCAGAGAGACAAAGGAGGTAATTTCAATGTCGTAGCACTCACATTTTCATGAATTCTGGTGAGTTGTCAAACTTTTAACTTCTAGCTTAAGAAGTTTGTTGAAGAATAGAAAGTTTCCAAGTTTCTTCTCAAATTCCTTGTCTTCTTGTTCTGGAATTTTAATTGTTAAATAAGATGAAGTATAACAGGTCATCATTTCCTAAGTTGAAGTCCTTGTCTAGTCTAGCTAGTTCTCTTCTAGAGTTAGAAGACACCACTCTTCTAAATGTCACTATTGAGGAAATTCTTGGAAGATTGAGAAATCCCCAAAAAGGTTCTATAGCAGAGAAAACCAGAAAGAGTGGTTTGATTAAAGATACCACTTTTCCAACTATATCCCTATGCCTTGAGCTTGTTATGGAATGTATGAATCACTATGATGGAAATGAGAAGTGCATTCACATTAATTCTGGTGAATTTTTAGTAAGAGTTGATAGGGAAATGGTAATGTCTACCATGGGAATTTCAGATAAGGAGGAATATGAAGCATGGAATATTGGTATGACTTATTCATTCTTCACGGAGAAGGAGAAAGAGTATAGAAATGTAATTGCAAAGGCCTGGTTGCTAGATACTAAGAGAGGTGGCTCCCATCTTCCAAAACCCCTTACCCACGAGAATCATATCCCTGAGATAAAATATTTGGTTATTCTATTAAACAGGGTTAAGGGAAATAAACATAATTTTCACTAGGAAGACTGGATTTTCTTTTATATATAGGTAATAACGAAAGGAGAAAAATTCTTGGACTGGGATGAGCTCATTGCTGAGAAGTTACATGAAAGGTTAGCCAACTTTTTTGGTATGAGAGGTTTCTACATGTCTTCTTTCCTATTTTATATTCTAGCCAGTTCCAGACAATGGCATGGGTTACCTCATGAACCCTTGATGCCAGGAATTAAAATTTATGATTACCATCCCTTGTTGCAGCTAACTAGATGTTCAAAGAATTTTCTCAGAGTAAATGATGTATTTTTGGGTCGTCTAGTTTTTGAATTACATGGGAGCTTACAAAAAAGGTTATCTGAAGAAGCCAAATAACTAATTCAAACCTATGGCAGTTTCTTTATTCAATTTCCCATGTTTACCTACATTAGGGTAGGAGAATTAAAGGGAAATCCCTTCAGGTTGTCCAAATATGCACTAGATCATCTGGTACTCAAAAAGGTTTGTAGACAATTGGCTATTATAGATAAAAGATTGAAAGGATAGAAACCTTTAGGAATTATTTTTCCTATGGAATTAGGATATTAATGTTGTAAGTTTGTCTGAGATACCATGAATTTAGCAGCAGAGGTTAAATTATTTAAGCTCAAAACATATATTACATGCTCAGAATTTGATAGTAAGGGTTTTTCTAGATCTTACCTGGGCATGACAGAAGGCTTCACTCACATAGCTCAATTGGAAGACTAATGGGAACATTGTGAGGATGAATTTGAGGTACATAGGAGATTATGGTCCCACCTCACTTTGGGGAAAATTGTAGGAATGAAACTTCCTATGAGCATTAAAGGAGTTAAACAACATGAAGATGAAGAAGTGTTGGATTCTGAATATAGTAGAAGAGTACAAAATGAACCCCTTGCATAAATAGATTGGAATATAGAAGAGGATGATGGTATTCAACACAAGACATTTAATGTGATCAGAAGAACATAAAAATAGTTAAGGGATAAAATATTGGGCAAGTTAAAGATGTCTGATCTACAAACTCATCTACAAACCTAGGATACTTTGTTCCCTAAAAACGAAAACCTCTTCTCCTAATTTTCCTATTGAACTTGATATTGCATATACAGTTGATTTGGAGGTCAAATTAACAAAGAAGGCTTCCTCATCAGTAAAATATCCCACTCTAGCAGGGACTACACATTCCAGAAGCAAGAGGTTGAAGAAGCTTGCAATCAACCACAGAGTTGTAGAATTAGACTCTATTGAGGAAGAACAACTCCAAAGGAAGATCAGACTGTGGACGTGATGAATTTGGATAACATTGAAGGGGATGGAGAAATAAGAAAAGATCAGGGCACTAATGACACTCTATCTATTGATTCATTTGTGTTATAAACCCCTCCTGCTAAAGATTCAGTAGATACACCAGCATGGCTCCGATCCTCTATCAGAAAAAAGAGGAGTATTGTACCAATTTATCTACCTGATAATGACATGGTGAGTAGATGTTTAGGCAAAGAGGTAAACATTAAAAATCCCAAGACTGAGGCAATGATAGACACAGATGCAAAACTAGATGCTGGTTTCTAGAAATTTCCATTCCTAAGAATGAGAAGAATTCATTTGAGGTAACAAATGATGATTTCAAGGTTGAAAGGGTTGATGTGGGAGTGATGGCTCATGTAGCCGATGTTAAACATTTGGAATCCTCCACAAAGAAAATTGTAACAAGAGTCTGGAAAGATGAGAAAGACAAGGATGAAATGAAATTAGCAATCTACCAGATGGCTGAATACATATTTTCTATTCATCATCTAGATCATGTCTTAAAAACATAGACCCCATTGGATTTTGATCTGAAATCTCCAGATAATCAACAGATGAAGGAACAAATTTTACGTAACAAGTCAATTGCTAAAGCATATTCCTACTGGTTAGATTCAGTGATTGATCATGGAAGAAAATACATAGATGATCTCAGTCAAACCTCTGAAGATGTTGTTGTGGCTAAAGATAGTCTGAATGTAGAGGTGACGAAATGGGATAAAGAAAAGAATCAGTGGATGATAGTGATGGCCCAAATGATAGAGGTCAAGAAATATGTTATAATAAAATTCCTGTCTGAGAGGCCAATTATAGGATTCGATGATGAAATCCTCTTTGTTTCACAAGATCATTTGGACTGGAGCAACTCTGTTATAAAATAGGGTATTGAGGAATCCTCTAAACTAATGAAAGAACTCATAGCCTTAATAGGCATAATGAATAATGACCTTAGATTCATAAAAGTGTAGTTGTTCAAGGAGGACGGTAAAACTTTATAGAAGCTGAAATAAATGAACTAGGATTTCAAGGATAGAGTTAGTGTGGTTAAAGAAATAAAAATGGTTACACTCAAGGAATTCTCCTATATTTCCAAAATGGAATCTATGTTGATTGTGTGCCAAGATCATTTGCAGTCACACAAAGATAAAGTCACCCTAGCCCGCAGGGAAAATACAGTATGGAAGCAAAGAATTGCGCACATTGGCATCCCCAACCATCATCTTGTGGTTAGGTTTTTAGTTGAACATATGGAGTGAAGGAAATTGCAGTCCCGGTCGTCACCAACCACAATAACATCATAGACCTAGATGCCCTGTGGGATAATCGAGTAGGATCAATCTTTTAGTTGTTTTATTCCATTCCTTAAATTTCATGTTGAACTCTGATCTTTCACTTTTTACTCCTTAGTGGAGTTAGTTTCAAAACTTCCAAAAATAGTTTATTTCTCATGGTATATATGGATTATTATGACCAAGAAAAAGGGTCAGCCAAATTTTGTAATCTTAATTTTAGTAAGTTCTTTATGTTTCTAGATACTTAAAATATTTTACGATTTGAAGATGTTTTGATCTATTGGTTGAAATTCAATATATACATATATCACAGCTTTGGTCTGTCCATTTGAGTATATGAATGCAATTTCTGTTGGAATTTCATTTTTTATCATGATATATTGTTGTATTTTGGTTCAGATTATGAAGTGGATTTAGAGTATCTATATTTTCATGTTAGTTTAGTTGTGGATGTCAGTCTTTCACCTGAATCTTATCTCTTCATTACAATATTTTTTATCAGGTTGGTATTTTATTTTAAATCTAATGATTGAACATTTGATACTTTAGGGTAAAAAGTATTATCTGTGAAATTTTCTTCGTTGATTCATGGAAAGCATAATTGAAAAATATTGAAGAGGGAGATGCACATGTATGCAGAGGGACTTGACCATTAAGGCAAATCCCAACTATTAATTGATTGATTTTCCCATAGGGATATAGAGGTTAATTTTATTGATCATCTTTGATTAATTTTGGTGATAAATCTGTTAACTAACACTATTCATGGCATCCTTATAGGATTGCAAGTATTCCTCCATGGTTTAGGGACCCACGTGTTCGTATTTTAGACATATTTTCTCAAGATGTAGGGAAATATTGTGTACTGCATTGGGGAGTTTTCCCATTGGAGAGTTGGTGTTGTTGAAATATGCATCCATTAAGACAGTTAGATTGGAGAGAGTCATATTTGTCCCTGTACTAGACTGGGAAATCAAGGTACTCTAAGGAGTTATAGACCCTGATAAATGGATTCAGGGTTGTTTTTTCTAAGTTCTTTTTATTCAGATGGAAGGTTCAAGTTTAGTAAACTCTCTCGGGTTCAGGGTCGATCAAAGGATTGTTTCAAATCTTAAGGGAGAGAATGATCCTAGAAGATGGATATCCTGGTTCCTAAAACTGCTACTTAGGGAACCCTCTAGAGGTGTGGTCTTTAATTATTCCAAAAAGGATGAGCTCATGCCCTCCTTCTAGCTTTAGTCTCTCTTGATGAGACTTTGTGATGGCCTTGCAAATAGGGTAAGAGTTTTCACTGGGTACCAGAGTACTGACAAATTTTTCCTGAAGAGGTTTACTAGAGAGTGAGCTCTCCTAGCCTACTAGCACCTGGTAGTTGGGTCAGGAGGGTGTGGGTATGATTTAGTAGGAAAAGTGACTATTTTACGATAAAGTTCCTCTTATTTTTCAACTCGTCAAATATCAAGGACTCAGAATGGGTAAGGCTTCCTACAAGTAGTAGTTAGCTTTAACAAATAAAATACTAAAGATATATTAGATTTAGAATGAACATCTATCTGCAGTCCTATTGTAAACTCCCAAACATCAATGGTACTCAAGAAGAAGAACCAAAAATCATTCTAAATTTACATAAGATCATCAACCAACACTTACATTAGTAGTGAAAGAAAAGCATTTCATTTAACTACCAAAGAACTACAGAAGAGGACATAAGGAAGAATACAACATGAAAGATATTTATTAAATATAGAATAAGAGATGACATGAAGTGCAACACCAAGAGAAGTATTTTATTCCTTCATTAAATTTAAGATCCAACATCACTGGTTGGTACATCCATGGCTCCAAGGGAGCATTAATCTATTGAAATCAAATTAGTAGCTAAAATCAAAGATGATAATGCAACAATCTCTATGGACAACAAAATCATCAATTTCTTTGACCCTTCAATTGGAATTGGAATTCTTACTCATAGACAAGTCTCACTATCTACATTGAGATCTATAGCCTATACAACCTACATATTTACATTGAATACAATATTTATAGCCAGTACTACTTGCACTATTAGAATCATTCTTATTATATTACAATGATCGAAAGGGACAGAAAAGAGAAGAGGAAAGAAAGAAGAAGAATCTGGGGGATCAATCACTGAGGATACACTATTGTATGTATGGATGTGACTGCACATTATAGGTGTCTTTAGAAACATGCTCCATAAATGTAATGACAGCTCCCTGTCTTCAAGCTTTCCCCGTGTACATCAAATATTAATTATTGGATCAACACCTTGGTGTTGGAATTGCTGGAATGATGTACTGAGAGGGGAGGGGTGAATCAATACCTCTAAAACTTTTATGTGATTAGCCCATTAACCTTTGTGTCATCAGATTTGTCTATTCACCTATCTATCTGTTCATCTTTCTTTATGTATGTGAAATCATAACATAAGTTCTTTACAAGTGTAAACATTCAAGAAACATACATGAAAGTAAATAACACATAACACATGATATGATATCACAGAAAACTCCTATTAGGAAGTAAAAAATGCGGTGGGGATGTCACCCACAAAACTTCACTATCTGTAGATAAGAAAGGAGCCGGTTAAGGCTTAAAATTTAATCACTTCTGATGATCTACCTTGTTAGGAGTATTAGAGTGGAGACTTGTTAGGATCTACTTTGTTTGAAGCTTTAGTAACATCGTTAAGTGTGCACTCTGTTAAGAAAATTGTCAAAAACTATTAAGTCCACCTTCTACTAAAGGAGTTCTGATGTGATGCAATTGTTAGAATGCAACTACATTATAAATGTTGATCTGACAGTATAAAAAATATCTAATTGCTGATAACATGTCCTATAAAGCTTACAATGTATATGAGAATCACCTTGAGTGATTGAATGATACCTTGTCTCTGCTCATCGGTAGCCTTGTCTACATTCTTGAGAACTGATATGATCTATTTCTGAACTTTGCATGAATTCACTTTTGCTGCTTAGATGCTCTTCATGGCTAAAATCATTTATCAACTCTTTAATATTACAAATGATTGAACATCTATATATACTAGTTTCTAGGTCCATTCTTGATTCACGCTTTTCAAGTTTACTCTAGATCCAAGGTTTACAACTTGACCTTGATCTTTAGTTAGTTATGTTTTATATCTGTTAGGATGCTTTAAAACAATTACAATATACTTTCTTGACCCTCAAGTAATGATTTAAAACAAATTAAAACTCTATAAATAGAATTAAAATGTTTTATCTGACCTGGAAAGTTAGATCCACTATTTGTGGGTTTTGTAACTGACTATCAATTCTGATGCTCGGGTTGCTCTGTTAGTCTATCAGGTTTCTTTTATTCCTTTCTCTGTCAGGATTTTGCTCCGTTGGTGTCCCTCTATTGAACTATTCATCAGGTTCCTTTCCTTTTCTACTTTGTTGGTGATGTTCATAAAACTATACCGTCAGTGATGTCCTTTATGTTTTGTCGTCAGTTCAACACTTGTCAGTGTTTTTTGGGTATGCCCATGATTAGTATTTTCATGATAAGCATTGTCATCACATCGGGTAAGGCAGTATGATGTCTGTCGGGTATGCCTATACCAATGATCTATGCTCTATTTTTATTTTGCAATACTAATGGAAAAACTTAATGTCATCAATCTCCCCCTTTGACATTAGTATAAAAAATTGATATGTGAAACATAATTAATGTATTAGTATGTACACCTATGTATACTCCTTTGTTTTCTTTCTTTAGTCATTTAAATGACTCCCCCTATGCATATGTCGGTAAGTGTAAGTGTATATACATATAATTTCCTTCCCTTTTTTTGTTTCCTTTTTTTTGCTGAGATATATGGTATAATGTACATAGAATATACATGTCCTTTCCTCTTTCTACTAATTTAGTATATTGTACATATGCACATGCATTCATTCCTCCTTTTTTGATAATAAAGGAAAAGGTACTTGTTGCCCAATTTTCCTTTCTGTGCGAATGGACCTAGTCTGCCCCTTCTTGTTTCCTCTGTCTTGTTTTCCAGGCTTCATGTCTAAACACTCAAAACCCTTAACCCTAAGTTCTCAAGTGTTTAACGATGTAATAAACCCTAAGCCTTGGCTTGTTCTATTTCATCATTACCTTTTTAAGTCACTTAAGACATGTGCCATAAATCAAGTCGCTTGATCGCTTTACCAGGATCGAATATGCTTAATCATCTCCCGACTTCGCTTTTGCCTTTGTCGCTTAGTCTCTTTACAAAATGGAATATTCCTTCAGCTTATCAAGACTTGGCGATCTCTCTTTAGTCGGTTTGTCACTTGATTTCCATGTTATAAGCTTTGAAGGGAATGGGACCCACCTTCAGTCGGGTGATCGCGTGAAGATTTGGCAAGTCAAAGAAATGTCTTCCGACCTTGCGACTACTTCATGTCGTGTGATCGCTGGATCATCTCAGTCAAACAGTTAGGCTCTTTCTTCAGTCGCGTGGTCTCGTGATTAAATGGTGGTTAAGAGATAACAGTCACGACCATGCGACTAACTGTTTGATGTTAGTAGAAATACTCAGTCGGGTTGTCGCTAGATAAGGTGGGATGACTCAGTTGTTCAGAAAGGGTTACATAGACAAAAGAAAAGATGACATCTGTCACAGGGCTAATGGTTGTCACCTGATCGCTTGATAAAGAAGGAGGATCATGCGATAACAAGACTAAGGTATGCATCCCTCAGTCGCAAAGTCTCCTGATGTTTTAAGGGCATATGAGATTCTAAGGTGATTAAAAGATAGCCATCCGATGTAAGGGACAGATGATCTGATGGTGGTCGCCAAGTCTGGTGATGCAAGTGCCCTAAAGGGAAAGTTCTCCCGACTCAGCGCCTTGGGGCAGTCGGATTATCACTAGAAAGGAAAATGGGCACGTGCTTCAAGTTAAAGGTAAATACTATGGATCACTCGACTCAGCGACTGAGGCTTGTCATGTTATCTCGAAAGAAGGCATGAGCATCTGGCGATCAGGCGACAAGCCCTGACGGTTAAAGAGTAACAGTTAGTAGCATGGTCGCTAGACAGATGATGAGTTAAGTAAAATGACTCGTGACTTTGATTTCACACGGTCGCCTTGTCGCCAGAGGTAACTCAGGTTGGCCAGGGGTTAAGAATGGCACAGTGTCACTGGGTCGTGAGATATAACCATGATTAAAAACTGAGTTCTATGACTTAGAGACTAGCCGTTGTCGCGTGGTCGCCTAATTTGAATTTGAAATTCTGGCGGCAAGATTACAGAGGAGAACGCTCAGCGGCCATGGTTTCTCTGTGCTCATGTTCCAGATTTGATCAAAGGAGGTTCTAGTCACAGAGGAAAGAACAGAGTTATGACTGAGTTTCTAGAAGTGCCAGGAGGAAGGGGAAGAAGTCTTAGGTGGTGATAAGATGAACACTTGGCCATGCACTGTTCATGGACAAGAGAGGCAGTTATTATAGAGAAGTATAGGTGAACAGGTGTGCATGACTTTCAGAGTGAACGTAAATGCTGCTATCCACTATCTACCAAATCTGATTTTCAGTTGCCAGATCGAGGAGGACACAAAAATATCCAGGAATATCTATTTGACTTGGTCATTCTCGACCGTCCTCTCTCTCTCTTTTCCTCTCTCCTATGTTTTAGGGTTAGGGTTTCATGACCATCTGAAGCTTGTTGCATCCTAAGGGATCCCAAGATGGTCATAGCCCTATATATAGCTGAAAAGTTGCAATTGTAGGGGTTCTTCTTCTTTTGTTCTTGCTGTCTTGTAAATTTTCTGAGTTCCTGACAGAGATAAGAGATTTTGTAACCCAAGGTTGGAAGAATGTGAAAGGCATGCTTTGTTGGCAACTTTCTGATACTTGTAGTATTTTGCTCCTGTGTCTATTTCTTTCATCCATCTACTTCTCTTCTGATTCTATGATAGCTTGCTATTATTGTAATTACCTTGTGCCTCGTTCTGTGTAATTCATGTTTATCCTCTTTTGCAATCAATAACTGAGTAGATGTTTTACCCCTTATTGATCAAGCTGATTCTGGTTCATTGTGTGTTGTGTCTATTTCGCTTGGATTACTGTATTGTGAAGTCTTCTCTTCCCTTGTGGTAATTTTAGTCTCTGACCTTCACATGTTTGCTAAAAATCATGTGGTAGAAGTTGTATTAGTTGAGTTATATGGATGTGTAGTGCAGTTTCAAGGTAGAAGAAAGTAGGCCCTATCTTGGTGTATCACCTTTCCCTTTTCAAGTAATTTGGTTTTTTCATCTCCTTCTCCCTTTTCCTTGCAAGAGATAGTTTTAGGTGCATCCTGATAGTAGAGGAAGCCGGCCTTCTCCGGAGATTCAACCTCGTAGTTCAAGTCCCACAGCTTGGAGGTTGATTCCATGTT